>BQNB010001229.1:0-55000 GCA_026074375.1 Tanacetum coccineum
TTGGAACGAAGGATTTGCGTTGCTCCTTTGATTGTACCCTGGAGCAGTTGCTCTATATCCCCCACCTTGAAAAGGTCCATCAAATTACGTATAGTAAGCTTCTTCTAGGGCATTCCCTTCTTCTTTTTGTGGGCAATCCTTGGTGTAATGGGGTCATTTTCATTGCTCACATCTAACCTGAGCAACATAAACTTTTTCATTCACTTTCTTGAACTCTCTTCCAAGATTGTAAAATTATGCTTGTATCGCAGCTAATCTGTCAGAAGTCTTAGTACTTCGTCCTCTTGATGTTCCATTGTGCCATTTTTAAGAGTATTCACCCATTTCTTGGATGCTTATTTTGGCATCTGCAGCAGTTTTAGTCTGAACGACACCTCTTGAGTCAAGAATCTGTCGTGTTGGAACATCCAAACCATTGTAGAACAAAATCACCTCCTACATCTTAGTCAAATAGTGTCGAGGACACTTCATCAAGAGTTCCTTAAAGCGCTTCCATGCTTGATAAAGGGTTTCATCTGGCTCTTGCTGAAAGTTGTTGATTTCCTCCATTTTCTCCGCAGCTCGACCAGGTGGGCAGTATTGGTTCAAAAACTTACTTTTAAGATCTTCCCAAGTTTTGATTGAACTAGTTGGTTCGTTTCTTAGCCAATGGCTTGCGGCTCCAGTTAAGGATATAGGGAAGACTCTGAGCATTAGTTGATCCATAGTGATGTTAGGAACATGGAATAAGTCAACTATTTCAAGAACCGCTAAATGTGTTTTCTTAAAGCTCCTTAAGAAATTATCCTTTTAGTTCAAATTGATCTTTGTTATAAATTTTAGGCCTAGCGACTCCCGATCCATAGTTCATTCGGGTCTTGCTTATGTATTGCTCCATTGTTTCCGCCATTGCTTCTTCTTTTTCTTCCTCAGAGTATTCTTTGTCAGAAAGTGTTAACAATAAGATTTCACTAACAAAAAACGATCTGGAGGTCGAGGAGGATAGAAATGAAAGTAAGCCATTTTATTAGAGAGAGAAAGGAAAGAGTGTGTATGTTTTCTAGAAACTCCTTGTCATGCACTACCTGAACAAAGGATAAATAATCAGTAGGATTTGTTCCGAAGGAAGGTAGAAATATTTTTGCACAAAAATCAATTATTTCAGTTTTTGTTCCAGACAATCGATACATCGTATCCAACGGAAGTGGATACGCCATAGTAATCAGTTGGATTGAATACGTTGTATTGGACAGAGAACCGGATACGTCGTATCCAGTGGAAGTGGATACGCCTTATTCAACTGTCGACTAGAACAGTGTATTCAAGAAAAACAATTAAATACGCAAACAATTAAACACACAAATATATACAAGTAAACAATTAAAGACAAATATACAAAATATACATAATATACAAGAATATATGTGAAGTCCCAATGAACAGATCTTCTTAGCTTGTTAAAGCTTAGTTAACTTGGATAAATCCAAACTAACTATATGAGAAACTATGATTGTAAATTTATACAAGTTATTCGGAATCTAACTTGTAATACAAAGAAGAACAAAGAATACTAAAAACTTTAGATATATTGATTGCAAATATTCTGCCTAGGTTACAGAATAACTAACTATGAATTGATAATTCTAACTATGTCGTAGGGTTCCTTTTATACACCAAGGAAACCCTAATGGGCTTAAAAAATGCATACAATGATAATGCATATCTATTCCTAATATATCTCATGCATATCCACTGTAGTACTTAAACTATATAAAATTACTAACTGTACTCAACTATATAGCGTACTAACAATGTACTGGCCGGAGAAGTACTAAAAAACTAAAATTTAAATAACTAGCAGTACTTAAACTACTTATGTCTATTTCTTTCAGTCTTTAGTCGTGTAATCATCTTGAACATCAGCAGTAATGTAGTATGGTAGTGTAACTCAAGTTCCAATAATCCTCCTTAAATTGATATTTACTTGTCAATCATCAAGTTTCTTCAGTTTAAGCATCTTGGTCATTAAGAGGATGTATCCAAACATTTTACTACTCTTCAAGCATTGATTTGATGAACTTGATAAGCCCAAATGCCATAGTACTTTCTTCTTCAGCTTCTAACTGCAAGTTCAGCATCTTTTATAGTAATTCCTTAATCAGTTGGTACTTTTTCTCTACTAGCATATTAATCTCCATAGGTCTACCATCCATAAACAGAGTGTGAACTCCACAACTTTCATACAACTTCCATTTTAGAAATTTCCAATCCAGTTTATTCATCCATAGTTTATCTTTTTCATCTGGGTCAAATAGCATCCTTAGATCTCCCTAAAGCAACAAATCATGTCCTTCAAGAGGATGATCTTGAAACCTTTCCTGAACTAACCTGTATAGGTCATTCAAGTCTTGCCTGTCAAGTCTTCTTAAGAAGGCTTGCATGTCTCCATGATAGTTTGAACTTCCATCAACTCTGGTTAATTTGTAAACATACATATCTTTTGAATCCACATTTCTCAGCAATTAATATTCCTAATTTACAATAGGAAATCTTCTGGATAGTGGTTCATAGTTCACTTCACTTTCATCACCAGAAATTATCTTTAAGCTTAACCTGAGTTCTTCCTTCTCATTCTCATACTTTGCTGCTTCTTCTTCTGTAACATTCTTTACAGATTTCATTACTTTTGGTTTTTTGGGTGACTTCTGTATTGCATATGATCCTGCAGTTCTTTTTAATCTTTTACTTTTCTTTCCTTCACTCTCAGGCTCCATTGACTTCTTTTCTTCTTTTTCAGAATCCATAAGGACAAAATCATGTATGAACTTTTGTTCCCTTTCATACAGTCCTTGGATTTCTTCATAAGTCTTTCCTTTTAGCTGATTGTGTTTGTAACCACCCATATTCTTCAGATAAGTCATCATCATATTTCTCAATTGTGTTTTGGTAGGTGGTCTACTTCTGATCTCTACAGCCCTTTGAGTAGCTCTAAACTTCCTTTGTGCTGCTATTGTTTCTGCCAAAAACTTTGCTCTTTCTTTAATTGTATATTGCTCTCTATCTTCCTGTTGGAGCTTGGCAGCAAACAAAGCATCAGCAATAGTATCATACTCTTCATAGATTGCAGCCATTGAAACTTCTTCTTGTGCTGCTTTTTCTTTTTTTATCCTTTCTATTTCAGCTAATTCTTCCTCATGTAATCTGTGAGCTAACTCTGCATCACTCTTAATTTGAGCTAACCCTTGATCTTTTCTTTTTTACTTTGACAGGTTTCTCCCTTCAAAATAGGATACTTTGCTTTGTTCTTTAGGATCAATAGATGGAAGAGGTTGAAGTGTAGTTATTGATCAGATAGGTCTGGAAGAATCTTCAACATCTTTAAAAGCAACTCCCTTATCTTTAGCTTTTTCTTCCTTCATCTTTATCAGAGTCTAAGCCATTGCCATAGTCATATCTTCATCATTAAAGACTGTTGTTGTTGTAGGAGGAGTTCTAGGCTCAACAGTATTAATAGCTACACCACCAGTAGGTACTGGTGCACTCGTAGTACTAACTCCAGTTGTAGTAGCATCAACTGTCTCATTACCAAATCCATCAAAGTCACTTTCATGAAGCATGGGGTTGGTCTTGTCATTTTTCCTCCCTTGTTTGGATGCATCCTCCTCATCTGAAGACTCAACCTGTCTATATTTCCTCCTTCTTAGTTGTGAGGTGCTTGACTTCCTTTGTCTTTCTAATCTCTTGACTCTTTTCTTTAGTCTAAGGATCTCCATAGCTTGAACATCCTTCTCTTTCTCCAAGTCAAGCACCTATTTTGACAATTTTGTACACGTCCCGGTGTGTTTGACTATTTATAAACTAATGTTATTCCTGATATGTCACCATATTTTAAGGCTAACAATCTTCCCCCAATATGTGGACATATGGTATTACTTACAATGTTCCTATCAGGTACAAATACAACACAAATAAAGTCTTCCATAGCACTTCCAAAGCTGAAGATGTCTTCTGAGTTCTCCTTGTCTTGAAACTTGTACTCTAGCTTGGATCTTCAGTGTCTTTACTTATACAGGAACCATTATAGTATGCATGAACTGGATCAACTTCCCCTAATTCATGCAGCATGTCTTGAAAAGCTTTCTTCATAGACTCCTTTTTGGCGAAGTTTCTGAATCAGCTTCCCCCCAAACCAACATCCCTATCTTAAGCAGATTCTAAAACTTTGATGTAGCTTGAACAATCTTCTACTTGTCATTGACGTGCATAGCGGAATTTTGTAGAAGTCAAACCACACCAATGACCACTACTTCTTGTCATTAGGGCTTGGTGAATATTCGTTCGGGGGTGCATGCGAGAAATCAGCAACAATTCTTCTCACGTATGCAGAATACTTCATAAACCATACTAAGTAAAGTAGTCTACACTACTTCCCCCTGGAAGTTGACACGGTAACATCAAAGTCAACTAAGTCCCGGATGTACACATTTTCCCCCATGATGGTTGCGAACTCTCGGAAGCATCATTGTCGTGTACGCCCATATACTCGAGAAGTTCTTGTCTTAAGCACAAATCTTGAAATCCAAACAAAGCATTACCCTCTTGTCTTCAGAAACCGTAGAGGAGATGAAGCAAGAATCAAGAAAACTTGGTATAATCAAGGTCTTGTATATGAATGTCGTTGAAGAACTTTGAGAATTTTGCTTAGACTGTGAAGTACCTTTGTCTTGGAATGGGACAATAATATCCCGTGAGAATTGCTGATTACATCTCAACCTTTAAACTCTCTGGCTAACTTACCAACCTCGTATTCTGTCGTCTATTGTTTTGATCACTTGGTGAAGTAAACCCGATATACCAAACTTGAAAATGAAGTAAAATCCCCTAAATTTGTTACTTAAGCTTGCACTATTGTTGATTGAAGAACGGTGCAAGACTAAATCTATAAGTACTCTATACCCAATCAGAAAAGTATAAGAAGTACAACACCTCTTAAAATTATCCACATTGTCTTCT
Organism: Tanacetum coccineum; assembly: GCA_026074375.1. Taxonomy (NCBI): domain Eukaryota; kingdom Viridiplantae; phylum Streptophyta; class Magnoliopsida; order Asterales; family Asteraceae; genus Tanacetum; species Tanacetum coccineum. The sequence goes on from BQNB010001229.1 coordinate 4,993, forward strand.
GCGTGTGACACTGAGTACTACAATGTAACTCCTTTAAGTGATAGTTAACCAGGTCTGTAACCAACCACCCCTGACTTCTGGTAACTAGATAATTCAAGTCTTAATCATAAGCTGTATACGTTTAAGCAAGTCATCAATCGATAGATTAGGTTTAAAGAGAAGGGGTAGCAAATAGAAGAAAGTCTCGATGATGAAATAAGTAGACGCCTTCGTGAAACCCACTTCAAACTCAAATAAGGGATACCAAATCAACTTCGTGATCACTTGTCATCGTAATCTGAATCTCTAGCCGTTTTGACATTTAAGTGAATCTTTTCAGGATCGTTTTAGCATTAAGTGTTGTGTTTGCTTTGGTGTTTATGTTTTGATTTGTCTTGATGATCATATTCCCAAATTCAGTCACATGCCCAAAGTCGGTCACCTGCCACCTGATGCGCGAATCGACCTTACAACATATTTCAACATATGCCCAAGGTCAAAAATTCCAAGGTTGAATTTTTTTTTGGGAAATTAGGTTTTCTAAACATAAAATTTCCTTAAACAGTGTCATGTTTTGCTTAGCACATTTCAACATATTTCGCTTGAGAAACAGACCTGCATATTTCGCTTGAAATCTACACATTTCGCTTGGTTTAAGGAAATTACACATTTCGCTTGGTTTAAGAAACATGTTTCGCTTGAGAAGAAATTGCACATTTCGCTTGACATTTCCTTGCACATTTCGCTTGAAATCTTCCAACATGTTTCGCTTGAAGAAATTTTGACATATTTCGCTCGAAATGTGACTTGACCTGCATATTTCGCTTAATAATACATATTTCGCTCCAAAATACATATTTCGCTCCATTCAAGAACACATTTCGCTCCCTTCAAACATGTTTCGCTGTCTTCAAAAATTCTTCAAAAACCCAGAAATTTTTGATCCAAAAACGTGTTTTGATACCCAAATAAGTTGCTAGTACATATAAGACTAACAAAAGTACAAGTTGATCGTCGTAAAACACACGTTTTAGATCAAAAAGTAAGCGAAAAAGGGTGCGTTCGGTTTGAGTTTCTTACCAAAAAAATACCACGAACACCTCTGATTCAGCAAACAACGATCACGATATGCTCCTAGGCTCTGATGCCAATTGTTAACAATAAGATTTCACTAACAAAAGACGATCCGGAGGTCGGGGAGGATAGAAATGAAAGTAAGCCATTTTATTAGAGAGAGAAAGGAAAGAGTATGTGTGTTTTCTAGAAAGAGAAACAACACACACTTATGAGACAAAAATGTTTATCCTCACCCCTCCATAGAAGTATGGAGGGGGTATTTATAGTCCTAGTGACACCTAACTATTGTAACTTTTCATTATTAGTCCCTACGTGTCACACTATAAATGAACTAATGTAATTCTAGATATGTCACCATATTTTAAGGCTAACAGAAAGTAGATTGAAATTCGAAGATCTCAATTCGTCAAGGCTAAGTGACTTGAAGTGTTTCTTTGATGATCGAAATTCTTGTTCAGGATCTTTGTAGGGTATGTATAGTTCGTTCGTAGAACTCCTTGTCATGCACTACCTGAAACAAGGAATAAACAATCAGTAGGATTTGTTCTGAAGGAAGGTAGAAAAAAATTTGCACGAAAATCAATTATCTTAGTTTCTGTCCTAGACGATCGATATGACGTATCCAATGGTAGTGGATACACCGTATTAATCTGTTGAGATGAATATGATGTATTGGACAGAGAACTGGATACGCCGTATTCAGAGGGATTGGATACGTCGTATTCAACTATCGACCAGAACAGTGTATTCAAGAAAAACAATTAAATACGTAAACAATTAAACACAGAAATATACAAGCAAACAATTAAAGATAAATATACAAAATATACAGAATATACAAAAATATACACTAATTTAAATTACACTAATCCTAAGGGTTAGATCTAATCTAATGTTACAAACCAAAATATCAAAATAAAAATCAAGATTAATTTTCACTCCCCGACAGCGGCGCCAAAAACTTGATGTGTTGTAGTGTAGGGTTGTTTTTTATATGATTCAAGTTTTAAATTTATATTTTGCCGACTCAACCAAAAACAACACTTTAACGGACAGTGTACCCGATCAGTAGTAGTTTTGTGGTAAGTAGGGTGTCGATCACTGAGAGCGAGGTTAAATCTATCAATTTAATTAATATCTTGGTTATCTAATCTATGTTAATTCTATTCTAATCCTATGTTAAACCTATGTCAGTCTAAATCCTAATTCTAATGGAAAAGGGGGGTTTTCAGCCTGAGAGACTGGCACGGTTTGGTTGGTGACTACAATCAATTCAAGAAACTGTTACCCACGCAAGCTAATTAACAAAAGATAAAAGAGCGGTCGAACCTTATATAAGAAAACTGTATTAACCATTATTAATCCGATTAGAACGTTGGTTTGTTTATTAAGTGCAATGATTTCTTCTCTCGAGGTGGCATATCATTCTTAAGACTTAGGCGTTACATCATCCTAAGACCTAGACACGTTAATTCTGTCACAATTAAAGCATCCGCATAAAGCATCCTTATTTGCTGATTATAATCTATCTTAGGGATTAAAGCAATGGTGATCTTGTTAAACCCTAGCTCATAGAGACTTTACCCACTTACCGCTTAATGGCAATCTATACACTAGTAGTCCACTTGTCCAACTATCCAATGGAATCAGAACGTTATTTGTTGAATTATCTAGGTCACCTGCTAGTCAACACGATCAATAAACCATTGGCAATATCCAATTAACTAGTTAAGCCCGAAGCGTATCCTAGACACAGACTTAGAAGGACAATATTTGTGTAACTATTATTCTAGGTGTATAAATTACTATATGGAGAGCTATCCCGGACTCTAGATCCGCTTGGTCCACTTAGCTAGATCCAGTTGAATGATAGGTCGCATACAAAAGCGCGTAAACAAGTATAAATTGATAAACATAAACAAGCATACAACGATAAATCAAGAAATCGATATAAACAAATACCAAACATTCAGATCTTCATAATAATGGCTAATACCCGAAGGTATTAGCCTTCAAACGTCATAATAAATACAAGAGTAATAATTTAGCCAAGGTAAACTAACCGAGTTAACGAATGATACCAAAAACTGAACGATTACTAAAGTATATGGAATTACACGATGTCTCCTATGGAATTGAATACGTTGCTCGACCTCTTCTGCTCTTTTTCTCCTCTGAAAATCGACTTTTGTGGTTTAGGTATCGAGAATATGATTTAGCACACCTAAAACTCGTTTTTGAGTTTTCTATTTATAATGTCTGGAAGTCGGTTCAATACGGCGTATCCAATGGGTTGGATACGGCTGTAGTTTAGTGGTATCGGAGGAATGTATGCATTTTAGCACAACGTTTAAATAACTTATTTTGAGTTTTCTATTTATAATGTCTGGGAAAGTCGGTTCAATAGACACGGTATTAGTCCTACATGGGTTGGATACGGCGCGTTATTGGGGATTTCTTAGAGTAGGGACCACGTTTGATATCTTCCAGAATATTATATTGATTTCATATCTTGAATACGGCGTATTGAGTCTTCTGGATACGGCGTATTGCTCTTTAATCTTCTATGGTCTTTGGTGAGTGTAGGCACGGATACGCCGTATCTTCTTGATGGATACGGCGTATTGGTCTTCAGAATAGTAATCTTCAAAATATCTTCATTTAAGCTCTAGAATGCGCGCCTTTTGCTATGTTTCACCAATTACTCCATAATTCCTGCAATTCTCAAATATAAATGATTAAGTAACAATTCTTTGCAATAACTATACAAAATGGGTTAATATTGTGGGATAAATGATGCTATAAAATAGACGTTATTTGATGTCATCAACTATTATTCACATCACTTTATCTACTGTTAAACACACTATAAACCACTTCACTCTCATTCATTTGACTATCATAACCAAGACCAACTTTGTCTTTAGCACTTATTTGACTATTAATCAGTTTAGTTAGATTCTTTGATGATTCTTCAAATTTTTCTAGTTTAAGTTTCAAATCATCTTTCTCTTTTAAAGCTTCTTCTAACTGATTTTTAAGGTCTTTGATAGAAATATCTTTCACTTGGACATCATATTTAAAAAATGCAATATCTTCCTCATAAACAACTTCATTCTTTTCATGACCAACTATCCTAGCTTCTAATGATTCTAATTCCAACTGATAACCTATAATTTCTAGATTATATTTATTAAGAGCTTCACGTTGTTGATCATACTATTTTTGAAGAGTTTCATATGATTTTAAGCAATCTTTAGAGCAAGTATGTACCTCAGAGTCTAAACTTGATGAACATGATGAACCTTGGGATGTATAAGCCATTAGAGCAAAGTTTATGATCCCTTCTTCAGCCTGAAAGCTCCAATCATAACCACCTATCCCATCTTAACAACCAAGGCATTTGCAGGAGTCTCTACTGGTACAATCCTTCTTGGAGCATCTCCATTTCTATCCCCTGATTCCTTGGTGCCCTGCATTCTCTAGCAAAGTGACCTCTCTAGTGGCAGTTGTAACATTCAATCTTTGTCTTATCAAAGCCAACAATTTCTTTGCCTTTGAAATTCAGATTCCTTCGTGTCTTCTTTAAGAATCTCTTCACCCTCAGGGTAAGCATGGCCACCTGCCATTTGAGATTCATCTCTTCAAGATCATTAGTATCAATATGCTCCAGATCTTCATTGTCTAATTATGGACTATTAGATTGATTAGCAAAGAAGGAAAACATGACATCATCAACATAAGTTGAGGAAGAAACTTGTCCCTATGAACTAGCAGTAGAAACATCATGAGCAGTATTAACTCCTTCATTAGTACTGCTAGTGTTTTCTGAAGATACAAAAGCCACATTCTGAGAGTTTAAGCTTGAGCTTGATTGGCCTTTAATCTCAGATTCATACACCTTCAAATTATTATACAAATCATCCATGCTCAATGTGTCTAGATCAGATTTGTTTTTCATGATTAAAGCAATATTGTTCCATGCTGATGGTAGACTTCTCAGCAACTTCAGATTTACATCTTCCTGAGAGATAACTTCACCATGAATTTCCAATTAGCTAATGAGTTTCTGAAACCTATCATAGGTTTTATCCAGTCCTTCAGATCTTGATGCAGCAAAATTCTTATATTACTGTTTCAGAATGGTTTTCTACATTTTCTTTGATTCTTTGTTGCTTCGAAACCTGGCCTTGATTACTTCCCATAAGGTCTTTGCATCCTTGATTCCATGAAACTTCAATAAGTGCTCATCAGGAATGGCCAACAACAGAGTGCTTTTTGCTTTCAATTCATTCTTTCTTGCTAGCTTTTGTTCAACAGTTTTAGGAGGAATGAGACCTTCAGTACCAGCACTAGCTGACACAATAGATGGTGCATCACCATCAATAACCTCCCAAAGAGAATAATCAGTGTGAGTAAGATATTGCTCCATTCTCATGCTCCAGAGATCATAGTCTCCTGTTTTGAGTACTGAAAGTTTTAGTGCAGACACTGTTTGGGTAGTTTCTGATTGTGACTCCATCTTCTCTTTGAATATGAGATCTTGTATAGATGTAGTGTTCTTCTTATTCAAAGTTTCTCAACAAGCTCTGATACCACTTGTTGATCCCTTTTGAACAGATCTTACTTAGCTTGTTAAAGCTTAGTTGTGTTGGATAGATCCAAAACAACTATAGTAGAAACTAAGATTGAGAATATCACAAACTATGCGGAAACTAGTTTGCAATACTAAGAAGAACAATAAAATAGTAAACAAACTTTTACTAAACTTTCAGCCTCAATATGAAACTATCACTCTGAATAGTGATAGGGTTACAAAATAACCTTGAAGATACAAATATTAAAGATGTACTACTAACATTATGCCCTAGGACCTCCTTTTATACACCAAGGAGTCCTACAAGGCTTACAATACTTTCCTAACTTATCATGATCTTTTCTATAAACAAACGTAATCTCCTAAACAAATAAGTTATACATATCTTCTTTACAAATAACTAATACTTATCTTCGTAAGTATTCTTGTTCTCCAATCAATCTTTGATCTCATCTCTGTCAGCATAATCCTTCCAGCAGTAGTAATCACTCAGCAGTTGTAACTGAGCACAAGCAGTATTAACCACTTAGAAGTTTACTCTAGCAGTATTAACATACACTAGCAGTACTAACTTTTGTACTAGCCGTAGTAACTACTTAGTATATTTTCAGTCTTCATCTCTGAGTAGTCTTAACTTCAATTAGCAGTAGTAACTTTATGCTAACAGTACTAATATATACTAACAATAGTAACTAACAGGAGTAACTTTTACACTACTAGTACTAACTACTTAGCATAATTTTCATTAGTATTACCAACAGCACTAAGTTATGCTTGACAGCACTAATATATACCTGAGCAACAGTAACTCAAAGAATCATCTTGAAGTCTTTTAATCCCAACATTTTGGGCTTATTTATTTACTTTTTGGGCTTGTGGTCTCGGCGAACGAAAGAAAAGAGGAAAAGGAATGTTGGGCTTGGCCCATTTAATTATTTCGGCTTATTTAAAGCTCATTCAAGCTTATGGCTTATTTGTTTGAGCTTATGATTAATTTTGGCTTATATTCGAGCTTATAGCTTATTTATGTTGGGCTTATTTAATTCGGCTTATATTTTGAGCTTATAGCTTATTTGATTTTGAGCTTATTTAGCTCTGGCTTATTTGGGTATAGCTTATTTTGACTTATGGCTTATTGTTTCAGCTTATATATTAGGCTTATGGCTTATTGTTTGGCATTATCTATTGAGGCTTATGTTTGCTCTTGTTTCAGGCTTATTATATTGGGGCCTTATGGTTTGGATGGTTTTGGACTTATATATTAGACTTGGTTTTGGTTCGGGCTTGGAGATATAGTGTATATGTATGATTTGTGGCTGTATGATAAACGTTTAAAACCTTAGTGGACTCTAAGGTCCAATAACAAGTAAAATGGGTTATTTCTTTTGATGGACACATGGGACTTAACAAATGTTGTTGGACTCAAATTTGATTTAAAGTGGCAAGTTGGACTTAATAAGAGTTAATGGGTTAGCTTTGGGCTTTCAGACCCGAGAAGGGGAAAATAAATGGTTTGGATTTCTAAAGATGATTCTATGGGATTATAATAGTTACGGAAGCGGAAAATGATTTAAATTGGACGATTTTGGTCACGTTTGGATAAGTGTGTTAAAAATATGAACTTATGGCATTTTGTTGGAATTTTGAATAATATGGAATAATTATTTTGTGACTAAAAGACAAAAGGGTAATATTTGTAAATATTAAACATTTAAGGGTAAACGATTGAACATGGACATACAAAGATGATAAAGATTTTATACGTACCCCGTTAAGCCCAATAAAGAGACGAAAATAATAAAATATTATTATTTTATTATTATGTATGTATTTATGTATTTAAATATATGTACCTTAGCGTTGCGAAGATATCTATTCGTTTATTTTTGATCTTTGAACTCCCATTCATTTTCGTTAATGGCTATGTTTTGAGTAGTTTGTGTTGATGTTGCACTAGCCCAAGTGCATTGAGTCGTTTTGCGTAATTACTACACAACCATGTTTTTTTTCGATAAAGGTTTTAAAATGAGGATATAGGTTTTGTAATAAGAGTAAGAGTTTGGAAATAAGGATAAGGATTTTGTAAAAGAATAAGGATTTTGTATGAGTAAAAGACAAACGCTTGTATAATAAGATAACTTTTTACAATTATTTATGAGGTGAAATTAATGCTAGGTCGTGGCCGGGTACCGTTTTGCATTGTAGAGGCTAGTTGGTGCGTTATAGAGATTGTTTGGTTCGTTGAGTAGAGGTTATCTGTGCGGTTATATTCATCTGTTGAGATGAGTTCTCGTAGGCCCATTTTTTAAAATCTTTTTCGTTAGGGGAAAATGATACTTAAATGTGTTTTGAACTATTTTCTGAACTGTACGAAATGTTGTTTGGTTTTTGGGACAATTCATGTGCTTATGACTGCTATGTGGATAATATGTGTTGGTAAGATATGCTGTATGATCTTTCTGTGTGTTTCTTCACCCTACGAGCGGTGGTACACACTGTTGATAACACTAGCGGGGATGCTAGGTCTTAGTACATGATTAGCGGGGATGCTAAGACATGGGTTTGTGATTGATTGCATATATTCGTTGTCATATAACACAATTGTCCAACTGTTTGAGATCTTGGCATGACAACTAGGTTTAAGGTCAAAACTACGAGCTTACCAACATTATTGTTGACGTTTTCGAGTATCATTTTCAGGTGTGTTGTTAGCAAAGGTAACTGAGGAGTATTGGGGAAAAAAGATGAATACATTCGAGATTTTATTGAAGGACATCTGTTTGACTTTTTCCAAGGTTGCGACATCTTAAACTTTTGTAAATAACTTTTATAAGTTAATTTATAGTATGATCTTGTATCTTGTGTGATGTGAATCATTATGTCGCATTCCCGTGTTTCCACCACTGACGGGGTGTGACAATAGTTGAACAAGCTAAATCATTAAACCCTTTAGATAGTGCATCTTACTCTGCCTGTAAGTATGTTAAGCCGATTCAAGAGTTGTTAGGCTATGTTAGAGATACTTGCCCTGATATTCACAAACCTGGTGAGAAATTAGTTGCTGTTACACCTATCAACAAAAGGAAAACAATTAGGTTTGCTGAACCCGTCATATCATCAAGCACATCCCAAAAACAGTTAGGCTCTTCCTAAACACAGGCAAAACAGACCACTAACAATTATGTGTCAACTTCTACAGGAGTAAGCTGGTCTACTAAATCTAACAGTTCAAAGTCTACAGATAGTACAAAGAATGATAGGATCCTGCAGATTTCAAGTAGTACCTAGAAGAAGAATAAAGTAAAAGACCACTCTAGGATAGTTAAGTCTTGTTTGAATAAACCAAATTGTGTTGTTGAACCATCTGGAAATGCAAATGTGCAGCATTCCAAATTAAATACAAATTCTGAGCTAATGTGCGTTAAATGTAATAGTTCTATGTTTGATGCTAGACATGAATTGTGCTTTCTTGAATTTGTTTCTGATATGAATGCGAGTTCCAAATCTAAGTCTGTTAAGAAAGCTAAAAAGAAAGAAGAATGGAAACCTACAGGAAAAGTGTTTACTAAAATTGGATATAACTGGAGACCCACAGGAAGGACTTTCACTTTAGTTGGAAATGCGTGCCCTTTAACTAGGATTACCGCCACTAATAAAGTGCCTCTTAGGGAACCCATTCCTCTAGAAGTAATTGCACAAGAATCTGTAGTAACTAAGGTTTATACTAGGAGACCTAAGGTACCTAAGACTAATGGTTCTAATAGCAAACCTAAGATTGCAAAATCTATGATTTCTAACAAAACGGAACCCGGTACATCTCGAGGATCCAATACTTCAGTTGCTCCATCTTCTTCTTCTTCTGTCGATCTCAGGTTGTCCAAATTGTTTTGTGGTATTTGGACTCCGGATGCTCAAAGCACATGACCAAAGACCACCTAACTAGTTTCGACATGACATATATCCGTTAGTTCTTGGCAAAACTCAACTCAGTAATGCTTATTACCCAGATAGTATAAATTAGTCCCCAATAGATCTATTTATTCACTTCGCAACTCGACGTACTAGCCAGACCTGGTTAAAGGTGATTCATAGTACAAGGAATAATTCGGGTAATGAGTGGTCTAAAACGCTACTTAGGCAGCACTTAAACTGGGATTTTCTCACGTATAGTACTTGTGTCCAATTTTAAAAGTAAGCAATGTTTCTCACTCAAGTTATAAAACAATTATTCAAAACGAGTAAATAGTGGGGCTATGAACTCACCTTGATTGGTGAATTGAAGAAGAATAGTCTAGAATAAAATCACACAATAACGAACGACGGTTCACGAAAACAACCTATGTAATGAATGTTCGATTTAATATCGGAGTAGTGAAGAATTACGGATAGTGCATAAGTATATATTATTGTACTTTTGTTAATATGTTTCTAAAAATTATCGTTTGTGATCGTATAGTAGTTAAAAATATTTTCTTAAGTAAAACGATAAATAATAGTATGTATATTAATATTATATACATATAAATGACTAAGTAAAAAATATATATTATATTTATGTATAAATATTGTTCGGCATCTTACTAAATTCCCGTGTATCTAGTTCGGCATGACCCGTTCGTATTTACACATTTTTCAAAGTCATAGACTTTATTTTATAAACAATTTCAAATCACTTACGTTTTAGAACATATATCAATATTACCACTAGTTAAAAACACCATTCGTGTACCCTTATTGGGCTTTAGACCCAATAAGTCCTAATTTTCAAAAGACCATTCGGACCCTTATTGGGCTTTTAGACCCAATAAGCCTAAGTCGTACACTATTAATTAAGCTATTCATGAACTTATTCATTAAGCTACATCGTAGCTTTACGCCTTGGTGTATTGTGTTTATGTTGGGCCTTGGCCCGTTAAGTCAAAAATGTAGCTTTACTTATCCATATAGTCCGATAAGCAAAATGTTTAAATATTAAATACGAGACTTAATAATAAGCTATCAATAAGCTACAATAAGCTCTCGATAAGCCCAAGTAAAATAATCCGAACCACTTAAGCTTAAGAATAAGCTCGTGGTGTTGGGCCTTTGATGTGGGACGCGGCTAAAAGCCCAAACAAGCCATATTCGGGCTTATTTATTAAGCCGAATAAGCTTACTATTTGTCTTTTTTAAATAAGCTAGAAAAATAAGCCGATAAATATAAGCCGAAACAAAATAAGCTAAACAAATACTTTTCTAGTTGGGCCGAACCAAACATAAGCCCATTAAGCTCAATAAAATCAAAATAAGCTTTCCCAAAAGCTTATTTACATAAGCCGAACATAATAAGCCATAAACTAACATTTTTATTACACGAAAATAACCACGATCACAAAACTATACTTTCCTTATATTTTCTTTTATTATTTTCGAGCAATAGGTATAACCTTTTAAGGTTTGCGTAGTTTTAAAATCTTTATTTTTACAAAACAAGTTGTACAACTAGTATGTATGCATTAAGATGATCATAAAAGTACAAGTTTTAAAAAGATTAAGAGACTTACAAAAAGAAGTGGATTAAAAGGATGATTTATGACTCGAAACAACCCAAAGGTTGTTTATAATTAACCCGAATACAAAAAGTATTAACCACGAACAATATCTTCAAAGGTTTTTGATCAAGATTGAGAAAATTATGAGTTTATGTGTGTGTTTGAGGTTTTTCAAACAAGAGAGCAAAGAAAGAAGAGAGAAAGCTCAAAGTTTGTATGTGTGAATAATGAAAATGAGAATGAGATATACATGTGATATATAAGAACAAAATTCCACACACCAAGAGTGTGTTTGTGTGTGCGTCGGCTAGAAGACAAGGGACCAAGGGGGGCCAATTTTATCTTCCAATAAGGTTCAAGGTGGACAAAAACTAGTCACATAGTGGCTTATATGTGTCTCATTGATTCAAAATTCAAAATGGCATTCCATACATGCATGTGTGTGTATTCGGTTACAAGAAGACAAGGAAGGGGACCATTGTGGTCTCTACCATGCAAGAGTTAGTGGGTTTGAGATGAATTAATTTCCATGGTTCCTAACTTGCACATATTGATCAAATAAAACACGTAGCACGCGAATAACGAAAACGAGTAGCGGTATCACGGAAAATTATGAAATTTTAAATATCAATCAATAACGTAAAAACGCGTCCACTGACGAAAGAATACGATGATTGGCAACCCGGTTTACTCCCGGTTATGATTCTTAGATAATAACGGAACAACTTCCCGGCTAAACGTAAAACTTAAACGAAACTTTAAAAATTCAAATTACTAAACGGAAACGGCTAAATTATTGAACGGAAATTTGTGGGGTGTCACATCCTTTCCCCGTTAAAAGAGACTTGTCCTCAAGTCTTACGACGTAGCATCTGCAACAGGCGCAGAAATTGGGAAAATATGAGGGTACTTTTTTTGCATTTGATCTTCACGCTCCCAGGTGAACTCAGGACCTCTCCTAGAGTTCCAGCATACCTTGACAATCGAAATACGGCTCTGATTTAGACGTTTGACCTCATGGTCCATGATCTCGACAGGTTCTTCGATGAAGTGTAATTTGTCGTCAACTTGGATTTCATCCAACGGTATAGCAAGAGGTTCGTCAGACATGCATTTCTTCAAATTTGAGATGTGAAACATACTATGAACTTTACTCAACTTCTCTGGGAGTTCAAGTCGGTAGGCAATGGTTCCTACTTTAGCTATGATCTTAAAAGTTCCTATATAACGAGGGTTCAGCTTTCCCTGTTTGCCAAAATGTATCACCCCTTTCCATGGCGATACTTTCAACATGACCTTATCTCCTACTTGAAACTCAAGGGGTTTTCGTTTTACGTTAGCATAGCTATTTTGACGATCATGGGCGGCTTGGATACGACTCTTAATTTGAACGATCTTCTTAGTTGTCTCGTGGATGATCTTTGGGACAATGAGCTGACTATCTCTAACTTCAGCCCAACAGATAGGTGATCGAAACTTGCGCCCATACAACACCTCAAATGAAGCAGCCTTAATGCTGGTATGGTAACTGTTGTTATATGAAAATTCCACCAACGGTAAGTGTCTATCTCAACCTTTTCCAAAGTCGAGTACACCGTAGTACACTAAACGTAACATGTCTACAACGGTCTGTATGTTCTCTAACTCTGACCACTCAGGTTGTGGATGATAAGATTTGTTACTCATATCAATCGAGTATCTAATCTTTATTTAGAGACTCCAAAAATGTGAAAGTAAATCTCACATCACGGATCAAGATGATCGAAATGGCACTCACTCTATGTTCTTGAGGATACTTTCTTTGCAAGTATTGTCTCGTCAATTTTTCTAAGGTGTCATCTTCTCTCATAGGTAAGAAATGAGCAGGCTTAGTGAGATGATCAACGATTACCCAAATCGTGTCTGACGGTTGTCGGTCTTTGGCAAATTTAGTACAAAATCATGTTATATTATATTCTCCTTTTCAATTGTGGGATTTACGCCCTTAAGCCACAATACAAGAATTCAGGCACTGGCTTCCTGGATTTCCATACACTGTACACATGTTTCGGCCCACATGTTGTAAATACACTTAGCTGACTACCTACCGGCTCGGAATTCTGCTTTCATGTTTGGGGCTACCAATACTGCTTCTCTTATGTCTTGGTACATCTTATCTGATCCAGGATGGGTGGAATACTTTGACTTATGAGACTCATGCATAATCAAAGCTCTCAAGTCACCAAAACGCGAAATCCAACTTTGATTGTTCAAACATACGTTCCATTAGTACGAGGTTCTAGCTTGTTAATCATACCATGCAGATCTTCATTGATGAAGTTCTCTTCTTTTCTGGCTTCCGACTGAGCACTCAGAATTTGCTTAGGAAGGTTCAAACTAATAGTCATAACTAAGGCCCAAACTCGTAGCGGCTTGCTTCTCTCCTTCGAGCTCAGGGCATTAGCAACCATGTTCACCTTCCTGGGTGGTATCAAATCTTATAGTCATAGTCGCTCAACAACTCTAACCACCATCATTATCTCATGTTCAACTCCTTCTGATCGAGAATGTGTTGCAAACTCTTTTGATCAGTGAACATGACATACTTTGTACCATACAGATAGTGTCTCCACATCTTTAAAGCAAACACTAATGCACCAAGTTCTAGGTCGTGTGTGGTATAGTTCTTCTTGTGAACCTTGAGTTGGCGGGATGCGTAAGCTATGACCTTCTCCTTTTGCATCAAAACCGCGCCCAACCCTTTATGCTAAGCATCGCAGTATACCACGAAGTTCTCACTTCCTTTGGGTAAAGCCAAAATCGGAACACTACACAATTTTTGTTTCAACAGCTGAAACACAGCCTCTACCTTTTCTCCCTTATCAAACTTCACGCTTTTTTGAGTCAACTTCATCATAGGCCTAGCGATTTTTGTGAAACCTTCGATAAATCGTCAGTAGTAACCGGCTAAACCTAAAAATTAACGAATCTTGGTTGGTGTCTTGGGTGACGCCCAATCCTTGATGGACTCAATCTTAACTGGATCAACCTGAATGCCTTTAATATCAATCACGTGACCAAGAAATTATACCTTTGATAGCCAAAACTCACACTTTGAAAACTTGGCGTACAACTCCTCATTCTTAAGTAACCTCATAATTAACTTAAGGTGCCCTTCATGCTCCTTTCCGCTATTGGAGTAGATCAAAATATCATTGATGAATACAATCACGAATCTATCTAGGTATGGTTTGCACACCCAGTTCTTCAAATCTATGAATACTGCTGGTGTGTTAGTCAAGCCAAATAGGTATACATTTATTGGACCTTCGTAAGTGTCAGAGCGTAGTCCTAACTGGCTGTCTTTTGGAATGTCTTCCTCACGAACTCTGAGTTGGTGATAACCAGATCTCAAGTCGATCTTAGAGTTGAATCTTGACCCTTGGAGTTGATCAAACAAGTCGTCGATTCTCGAAAGTGGGTATCGGTTCTTCACAGTAAGTTTGTTTAGTTCACGGTAGTCGATACACATCTAAAAAGATCTATCTCTCTTTTTGACAAACAAAACCGGAGCTCCCCAAGGTGAGGAACCGGGTCTTATAAATCCTTTGTCAGAAAGTTCTTGCAACTGAGTGGGTAACTCTTGCATTTTGGCTGGTGCTAATCGATACGAGGCTCGTGCTACAGGTGCAGCACCAAGGACTAAGTCGATTTGAAATTCAACTTGTCGAGCAGGTGGTAGTCCAGGCAAGTCTTCTGGAAAGACTTCTGGAAATTCTTATACAATCGGCACGTCCTCAAGTCACTTCTCCTCCGACTTGTCCTTAGTCTTCTTGGATGTAACTTGTGCTAGATAAACTTGACATCCCTTCTGGATATACTTCTGGGTCTTCGTACATGATATGATGTTCAGCTTTGACTTACTTCCTCCGTCACAATCATCACCTCAAACTATCAACACTTCATCTCCACAAGGTATACGGACGACCTTCTCGTCATAGATAATTACCATGTTGTACTTCGCTAACTAAACCATACCGATGATGACGTCGAAACTACCGAGTTCTATGGGCATTAGATCTATGTCGAATGAATGACCTAATAATCCTAACGTACAGCCTTTAAGGACAACATTTGTTTCTAAAATTCTTCCATCAGCAAGTTCTATGGCGTAATTAGTGTCTAAAGTGGATGGTGCAATATCAAGCAAAGCACTAAAGGTAGACGATACAAAACTCCTATGGGCACTCGAATCGAATAACATAGAAGCATAACTGTTATTAAGAAGGAACGTGCCTGTGACGATGTTAGAATTAGGGTTTGCTCCTCCTCCTCCAATGGCATAAGTCCTTGATGTTGCTTTGTTACCTCAAATCTGGTTTTTAGTCTTGTTTCTATTCTTGTGTCAAGTCTTGTTTCCACGGTTTTGATTCCTCAACTTAGGATAATCTTTCCTAAAATGTCCCGGCCTTCCACACTCATAGCAAAAAATACCCACCTAATTTCCAACTAGGACTCTCTGGGTGTTTGGAGTAATAGCGACCTTACAATCCCAAGTCATGTGACCAACTCTCTTACATTTTCCACATCTCACAGTAAATGGTACTGCATGGCGCAACTTGCACTTGTTGTAGTAGGGAAGAGATCCAACATATCCCTTTTTCTCATTATTCCTGGTCGTGTAAGCTCTTGCCACATTTTGGCCTCCAAAATTTTACCGCTTGAAAACTGGTTGCTGCTCACGAGTGTTTTTCGGGTTGTTCTCCAACCTTTTCTTCTTTTCAGCACTTCTAGCATATCCCTTCAGCTTTTGATCCATTAAGTTATTGGCAATACGAATTACATCTTGAAGTTTAGTGGGTTTAGCAGTGATTACATTCCCCCGAATATTTTCAGGCAAACCTCCAACGAATCTCTCAACTTTATCCTCCTCACTTGGGACCATTCTAGTACACAATAGCACTAACTCCTGAAATCTTCTGGTATAAGCAGTCAAGTCATTTCCTTTCACAGCCAAGTTCCATAACTTGGTTTCCATCTTCTGGTTCTCGTTTCTTGGACAGGGGATTTATACATTCCTTTTGTGAAGGCGATTTATACGTGTATATTTGCAAGGGCAAGTTATACGTTTTTCAAGGGAGAACTATACACGTTTATTAGGTGAATTATATGGTTGTTCTTTGATTTGTAAAATCCTGTGAAAACTTAATTTCCTAGTTTTATCAAGAAATGTAAAATCCCGTGTATTCCGAAAGACTCAACTTCATTAATCAAACCTCACTTTAACACAACAACCTCCAATCACTGTACGATCATTTTATCTTATCACATTGAAATGGATTCAATTATTTCACTTCTATAAAAGAATACTCTTGCTGAGTACATGACACTCTCCGGTGCTGACAATCATCCACCTATGTTGGACAAAGACCTGTATGATTCTTAGAAAAGTCAAATGGAATTATACATGGAAAATAGATAGCACAGAAGAATGATACTTGAAGTCAGTTGAAGCATGGTCCTCTTATTTGGCCTAGCGGTGAAGGAACAGAGTGATCAACGAACAATGAAATTATGCTGAAATTTATCTCTGCTTGAGAAAATTCAAGCTGATTGTGATATTAAAGCTACCAATATCATTCTTCAAGGTCTTCCTGCTAATATCTATTCACTTGTAAATCATGATAGAGTTGCTAAAGATTTATGGGAGAGAGTTCAATTACTGATGCAAGGTACTTCTTTGACAAAGCAGGAAAGAGAGTGTAAGCTGTATAATGCTTTTGATAAGTTTACTCACATCAAGGGGGAATCACTTCATATGTATTACTTGAGATTTACTCAGCTGATCAATGATATGAATATCTACAAGATGAAAATGGAGCAATTTCAAGTTAATACCAAGTTCTTAAACAGTCTTCCACCTGAATGGAGTAAGTTTATGACGAATGTCAAACTAGTTAAAATATTTACTTCTTTCTCTCTCTAAGTGTTCATCCAACTATCTTTCTCTCTCTAAAACTCTAAGTGAATCATTCCATACATGTGTTAAGATATTTTACAAATACCCCTACACTTGGGATTTGCTTGTCCTCAAGCAAATGGGCTTTTCTACCTAGACAATAGCAGTATGAGGGTCATTTAACCTACTCTTCATTTATTTTAATAACACAACCTCTAGACCTCATAATTAAAAGCACTTAAATTTAATCTATGCACACCATCACATAATGTATTAGGGCGATTTTCTCTTTCTCTCGGTGTAATAATAAATTATAACATAATGGGAAAACAGAAAATTAACACTCATTACCTGTCATAGCATATTAATTACCATAGGCTTGATAAAGGATCAAACCTCCACCGCTAAGGCGCAAGTATTATTCATTACTATCTAAGAGGTCTTTAAAAGGATTGTGGGATGTAGGTGTAAGATAACATATAATAGAAACAGAAACGGATGGGATACATTTGGGTGACTTTGGGTGAATTTGGAGTGGAAGGGTTAGCTAATAATATACGTAATACACGTGGTTTGGTTGCTAACCCAAGATTCGGATGAAGATATGAAAACTCTACACAACTCTACATCAATCTCTTTCTTTTTCTTTTCTATTTTTCTCTTTTTTTTTGAATGAAATAATACATTACTTGGGGCTTATAGATGCACCCCTACACTTGAACTTTTACATAATTTACAAGCAAACTATTCTATGACCCGAATTGAGGTGGATCAACATAACATGGAGCTTATTGAGCTCTATCGGGGGTAATAAATTACTTCTTCCCCAATTCTTCAAAAGATGAATACTACCATGAGAAGTGTGAGACCAGGGGTAAAACAATATTTTACAAGATAAATGACTTAGAAATCGTGACACAGTCAGACTAATTAACTTTGGGGATAAAACAATACTACTAAAGGTGAGTACATACAAGGTATGCTAAGGCAATTTAGGTGTAACGATTAGTTTAAGGGTGAAAATGCTCTTCATTAGTAGTCTGGCTTAACCAGAAAATTTTGAGAACCGTGAAAAAGGATAGGCTTGGAGGGTTGTACTAGGGGTATCCTGCACTAAAAATGAGTGCATGGCAAGGGTGTGGGATAGTTATATGATCGGTGTGACCATCATAACAATTATAGGTTTAAAACATGGGTTAATCCTAATGCCTCTTATCAAGCAAATCCTAATACTCACTATGCAGTCTCGGGATGCATCACAAAAACAAGTTCTAGAAATTAATATACTACCGGTACACTCATATGATTTCAAACCGATCTCAATGTTCCAGAAAAGGTGACTAAGATCATACGTACACATCCGTAACAACAGAATAGACACATATGTCTGCATTTGAACCTTAACTCGAAATTTCCAAGGTAGAATCATCTGTGTTATCAATAATTGGGATACCTCAATTCTATAGACTAAAGCGAACCTCTAACATTTTTAGGGTGGAATTCGTGAGGGGTTTTTTGTGCTAGTCCATATAAATTCTCTTCTCATCAGGAACAGTTGATTCAGCATCTGATCCTAATAATTCACTCGATGCATCTATTCGTACTGTTACCATGTGTCTCATTGTTAAACAAAACATACGATTTACAAATAGTATGTTCTAAACCAACCTTTTTATGCATGTATCAACTATACCCATTCACATTTAAGACAAAGCAAATGGAAAAAAGAAAGAATACAGTTCTAAGGCTTATGTTTCCCCCCCTACACTTAATTAACACACACCCCAATTTCTATAAAGGGTACCACATAAAAACAAAATAAAGGGAAAAGAAAAAGTAAAAGAAACTAGTACTCCTCTAGTTTTACTCAATAATAGGGGGAAGATGAAACATGCGATTACGTTAAATGCTTCCTCAAGAGTCAATCAATAAAACTTTCTAAGAACTCAAGCTGTTGCTCTCGTCTAAATATAACCTGTAATCATATGACAAAGTTCTCTATCTCTTCGACCACAGCTATAAAATCGCAGATAGATAAATACACAACATAGAATTAGGGTTTCGACTCTATGAAAGCAGAGTAATAGATAGATGAGAGTATGATATAATTGTGTGGGGATGCAGTTTACAAATAATTACAAATTTTAAATATTGCACATTTTATTTTTCAGAAATACTTGAAAATTTTTGAATTTTCACATAGCTGGAGGCGCGACGCCATCAAGAATAATCCTGACGCAGTCTCTAGCGTCTGTGAAAATTCTTCTTTGTTTTTAATGAGAATTTCCTACACAACTCAAGTTTGATAAGATCAATCTAAAAAAAGTACTGCATAAAAACCTAGAATTAATCATAACCATCATAGGACTCAAAACTAACATGAATTAATCTAAACAATTTATTTTATATGTTTGAATTTGGTTCTTAAAAACCGGATATTTCCCCTACACTTATTTTGTTGCAAAATACCTTTGATTGCAAATAAGACGAAGTTACAAACAAACATAACATGATCACAAAGTAATTCAATCATAATAAAACAAACAATAAAGAGTTAAAACACAAGACACTCCTAATATGCGATAAAATAAATATTGGGTTGCCTCCCAAAAAGCGCTTTTCTTTATTTACGAGTCTTGTAGCTAGACTCGAAGTATCGCACCGACCTTGAGACGTGCTTCCTTCAACGTCCATGAACTTCCAGTCACATATTCGGGTCCAAGCTCTAATCATTCCTTATAAAATCCTAATATTTTTCTCATTACATACTCTACTCCTCTCCATTTGTCTTAACCTAGAGGTAGACAAAATTTTGTGTGTCTTTTTCTTCTAAGGTCCGACAGTTGAGAATTTATCTTTCTACTTATGGGGCATCTTATAGGCACTTCATCGGTCCCGTTAATGAATCTTACAACCACCTTTGGTGGGTCGTAAGTCGCATTGGTTGGATACTTCACACAAAAGGATTTCCCTAGTACACATGTGACAAGAGAGAACCTAGGGGTCAATAATTGAACTATAACCTCAACAATCATGATTTTCTAATATATAGATGAAGTTTCTTAAGAAGACATGCATTCCATAGATGAGGGGCCGTCCTTGAAATGCTAACTCCCTCTAATCGAGTTTTCGATAAGGGGGGGTTCAAATTTTTTTTCTCATGATCCCAATTATACATCATCCGAGTCATGATATTTCAGATGGGAGTTATGAGCATATGTAAGCTTTTTCCATACCGCACATGCCCAATGTTTGCATGATATCTTGGTTGGGGGAATGCAAGGATTGGGGGGGGGGGGGGGGTGGGGGGGGGGGGATGGTTGGGGCGGAAGGGATCATGAGGCATTATTCTACTATCGACATGGTATCTAGTCTTATGCGTTCTATTTATCATGATACAATCAATTCTAGCTACAGAGTGCGGTGAATACTAGATCAGATAAATATGGAGCGAATGAGAGCGTCTTACATGTTCATCTACTTCGGGGTTTCTCCTCATGGAATCATCGTACTTCTTCTCTCTCTATTCCAATAAACATTACGTCTACATAAGGCGCATATCAGATTTTCTGCGAATAAGCACGTTTGCCTAAGAGCTTCGCAGGACACAAGAGTGTAGGTGATAGCTGCTACCGGGTAGGGGGGGGGGTCCAGGACTACGTATCGAAACTCTTTGTGTGTGGCAATGTTTCAGAGCTGAGATTGATGATTGGGTGAGAAACCGAACCCGAGCGATTCGAAGAATGAATTGAGTTTGAGGACTTTTTTAGTGATAAATGAAACTGATGGATTGGGTGGCGTGGAAGGGTTGACATCGATATTTTCTAGGCTGACCTTCTCTTCTTCTTCATTCTCTTTAGTTTTGTCGTCATGGGAGTCGCTTTGTTGCTTGGGATGGATCATGAAGGCATTGATCGAACCATGGACCATGGGTTGAGCATTGCGGGTCCATTGTTGGGTAAGAACGAGCAGACAAAACTAGAGAAGTACTCAGTTTCAGGTTCTTAACCGTATCGCTAGGTAGTGCTCCTGCTATTCGATCGGATGATGGCCTTCAACACTGTGTCAATTTGTTGGTCATCTCATTCTGCTGTTGTTTGAAATCAGCTTTAAACTGGGACAGTCTAGTGTCTTGAGATGCCATGAAGTTAGATACCAATCCTTCTAGATATGATTGACTGTTAAAGCCTTGAGGACGGTTGTTGAAGGAATGGTTCAGGATTAAACCTTTGGGTTGGAACCGCGGTTAGGTGGGGTTTGAAAATTTATTTGGATTTTGGGTGTCTCCGACCTAAGGTTAGGGTGAATTTTCCATGACGGATTATAGGTTGTCACCAAAGTTGTTTTGGTCGGGCTTGAAAGTATACCACTTATCTCCCGATTCTTCGGTACGTGAGGATGCATATTCAATGAAGCTTGTTCAGGGACACTTCCATGCAAACAGTGACGTGTCGTTTAGGGACCCTTGGCAAATTTATTTTATTAAAAAAAACGATCTCACATGTAGGGTAGTGAGCTTAATCATCATTCTGGTAATGTAGTCGAAGCAAGATGAGCTTCCTCAAGCGTTGAGAATTGATTTCGAGCTCCATTAGACTGCAGCGATACCGTCATCGATTCTCGAGTCCATCTGTAATAGGCAGGTAGTGCAAAAAAAGCGTTTGCGCTTGACCGGCTTAAAGCGAAATCCTTGGTCGTTTCAACTTTCGTTGTCATAGAGGGGGGGGGGCGGGGGGGGGGGGGGGGGGGGAGGTCCTCTAATAAGTCGTGAGCTCTGCTCTGAAGACCCAGGATTCTTTGGCGTTTCTGTCACGAAGCTTACCACCGGCCGATTGGTCAATGGTTCATCTTGTGACGGGATTGACATGGTCATAAAAAATTTAGACTTGGAGCTAAAGGTCGATGCCATGATGAGGGACTTTTTGTAGTAAGTGCCATTGAAAGGAAAGTCCTGCTTGCAGTAAGTATACGATGATGCTAATCTCAGTTACTATTAAAGCATCTTCTCCATGATGTTGTGAAACAGTCAAGATTAACGTTGAGGAGTTTGCAGGTCCTTCGGAGAAAAGAATTGAGCGAAAGAAACGAGTTTAGTAAGATCCTCCCGATGTGGTGATGGATCTGCTGGAGAGAACGTAAAGCCAATTGCTAAGCTTGATCGCGAGGAGAAAATTGAATTAAACACAGCGCGTTCTTTCCTATTTGACAAGTTCCGCAAGGTCAAGTGATTCACAAGTTTTAGAACAATCCTGAGGTGTTTGATTTGGATCCTCCGGACCGAAGTCCAGTGGAATGAACACAAGGGAGGGGGGGCTGACGGGAGAACCGATGGTGTCAGATCTATAAAAAGGTTACCTACTTTTGACTTCCATACGGGAGCTTCACGTTATCCTGTAGGCCCTCGTGGCTAGGTTGGAGTAGCGATTCTCTAAAAAAGTACGGATTCCTCGATCTCCCATGGAAGTTGACTTGAAAATAGGCTACGAATAAACAGATAACACAAAGAAAATATAGACTACAACAAAGCTAATATACGGAATTAAAGTCTCACTTAAAAGGATTCGAGTGAGTAGAACTAAGTTAAACTATGATCAAAACCTAACTATTCCCTGGCAACGGCGCCAAAAACTTGATGTGCGGGGTGTGTGAGACTTCACACAAGAAGTTTTACAAACCCTAGGCAGTGGTTTTTTTCATTGCAGTGTACCTAATCGTTGCCAGAGTAGGTATAGGCAAGACTCAGGTTGTTATCATTCTCTGGGGAATAGGTTTGGGAATGCTTGATCAAACTGGTCTAACATAATTCAAGGGTTGAGAGAAATGATTTTTGTGTTTTTATATTTTAGAAAGAGAGTATAACATCTCACTGAATCGTTTGAGAGTGCTAGAGGATTTGTGTTTTTTAACTAATAACTAAACTAATTACTAATCTAACTAAGGTGATAACTTTATGATAATTAAATTGTATTTACTTAATCATGCATTACTAATCCAATTGCTTCTCCTAATCATGTTGCCTTGTGCACAGAGCATTGTGTATGATGTTTGTGTAACAATATCTATGTCAAGAACGGATTTACAAGAACTCCGCCGCCATTAATATTCTGTTCAGGTAATGCAACGTAAAGGTAGCATGAAGACTATTACAAGCCCCTAAGAGTGATATTAAATGCTGTGAGGTTTGTGATATAAAAGAGACTCAACCATATTAGGGGGCAAGGTAGTATGAAGACTGTTACCCGATGGTATCTGATGACATCAAATAACATATATTTTATAGCATCATTTATCCCACGATATTAACCCGTTTTGTATAGTTATTGCAAAGAATTGTTACTTAATATTGATATATTGCACAATTGCAGTAATTATGGACACATGGTGAAACATAGCAAATGCTGCGCAATTTCTAAAGAGGCTTTTTTAAAACATGAAGATCTTTTTTGTGATTACTACATACTGAAGACCCAATAGGCCGTACCCATCAAGAAGGATACGCGTATCTGTTCCTACACTTCATCCAAATACCACAAAAGATTAAAGAGCAATACGCCGTATCCAGAGGACTCAATACGCCGTATTCAAGATATAGAATCAATATAATATTCTGGGAAGATATCAAACGTGGTCCCTACACACTAACACACTCCCCAATACAACCATTATCTAACCCATTGGATACATTCGTATGAACGGAATTCCAGACATTATAAAGCAAAAAACTCAAAAATGAGTTTAACACAGCTA
Source organism: Tanacetum coccineum (assembly GCA_026074375.1). Lineage (NCBI taxonomy): Eukaryota > Viridiplantae > Streptophyta > Magnoliopsida > Asterales > Asteraceae > Tanacetum > Tanacetum coccineum. The sequence goes on from BQNB010001229.1 coordinate 28,862, forward strand.
AATCATATTCTCAGGGGGGTGCCGGGGGGGGGGCGTTACCTGAAAAGTCAATTTTAGAGGAGAAAAAGAGTTGAGACAAAGGGTCCGAGCAAACTATTCAATCCATAGGAACATCGTGGTAATTCATATACTTTAGTCATCGTTTCGTGAGTTTTTTGGTATCGATTCGATAACTTACGGTTATTTTACCGTGGTAAATTATTGACTCTTGTGTTTATTATGACGTTTGAAGGCGTAAATACCTGTCGGGGTATTAGCCATTATTATTAAGATCTAAATGTTGGTATTTGTTTATATCGATTTCTGATTTATCGTTGACAGCTTGTTTATGTTTATCATTTATACTTTTTTATGCGCTTTTATATGAGGTCATGTCATTAAACTGGATCTACTAATGTAGCCAAGCAGATCTAGAGTCCGGGACAAGCTCTCCATATAAGTAATTTATACACTGTCAGAACACACATAGTTACACAAATATTGTCTTCTAAGTCTGTGTCTATGTATATTTGCTTCGGGCTTAGACTATTAATTGATATTTTGCAATGGTTTATTGATTCGTGTTTAACTATGCAGGTGACCTAGACACACAACAATAACGTTCCTGATTCCATTGATAGTTTGGGACAAGTGGACTACTAGTTTATAGATAGGCCATTAGAGCGTAGTGGGGTAAAGTCTCTATAGCAAGGGTTTAACAAGATCACAAAAAACATTGCTTTAAATACCCATAATATAGATTATAATCAGCAATATAAGGATGTTTATTCGGATGCTTAACACACAAGACTAGAATTAACGTGTTTAACTCTTAGGATGATGTAACGCCTAAGTCTTAAGAATGATATACACCTCGAGAGAAGAAATCATATGCACTAAATAAACAAACAACTTCTAATACGTATTAATAATGGTTAATTACAATTTTTCTTATATAAGAGGTTTCGAACCGCTTGTTTTTATCTTTTGTTACATAGCTTGCTTTGGGTAACAGTTTCCTAGCGATTGATTGTAGTTCGACCAACCAAACGCGTGCCAGTCTCTCAGCGCTAAACCCCTCCATTTTCAATTAGAATTAGGATTAGAACTCACATAGGTTTAACATAGGATTAGAATAGAATTAACATAGATTAGATAACCAAGATATTAATTAAATTGATAGATTTAACCTCGCTCTCAGTGATCGACACCCTACTTATCACAAAACTACTACCGATCGGGTACACTGCCCGTTAAAGTGTTGTTTTTGGTTGAGTCGGCAAAATATAAATTTAAAACTTAAATCATATAAAAAAAAACCTACACTACAACACATCAAGTTTTTGGCGCCGTTGCCGGGAGTAAAATTAATCTTGATTTTTATTTTGATAGTTTGGTTTTTAAACATAGATTAGATCCAAAACCCTTAAGGATTATGTAATTAGATTAGTGTATATTCTGTATAATCTGTATATTTTGTAATATTTGTCTTTAATATGTTTTCAGTTATATATTTTGTGTGTTTAATTGTTTGCGTATTTAATTGTTTTTCTTGAATACACTGTTCTGGTCGACAGTTGAATATGGCGTATCCTATCCCACTGAATATGGCATATCCAGTTCTCTGTCCAATACAGCGTATTCATCCCAATAGATTAATACGGCGTATCCACTTTCATTGATACGGTGTATCGATCTTCTGATAAAATTCTTTTCCATTCTCGAATTTTAAGCCCAAATTTTTTATATACCGGTTCTCCGCTGGTTCTACTGATAATTTTATTGATATTTTCAGTAAGAATGTACTAATGGGTTATCAAAACGAGAGTTTCAGAAATTAAGAAGTAAAGGGTCGAAGATATTTCGCTCACTTGCAACACATGAGTTGAAATTTCAGCATGGACGTCCTCCGATGAAGCCGGGATGGATAATGATTTATTCACATATAAAGTTGATGTTGCTAACATCCCATGTAACTCTGTAATGGAGGATGAAACTGATGATGATATAGGGTATGATCCGTCTGATGTTGCATTTATTGAATGGTTAAGATCAAAATTTTTCAACTACAAGACGATGGATCAATATACTATGAAAGCATTACGGATATACTGGATCAGAGGAGATGATGAAGTTGAGCTTACTGATGAGGAATCTTCCGATGATGAAGATGAAATTGCTGAAGTGTTTAGAATCGACACTAATATATTTGACTATGAGACACCTATCTGTTCAGCATTCAACGAATTTAATTATCTTCTCAAGGTAGATCCGGACCTACTTACAAAGGATATTATGGGGTTTAAGACCTATGATGACTACAAAAATGACTGGATCTACGAATGAAATAAGGATGTACCATGGGTTGATGAGAAACCATGGACTGACACTGGAGTTTAGAAAGATCCGAAACCAGTCAAACATACTTGTGAGCCTTTCAACTATAAAACTGGGTGTCATGATTGCTAACGTGTAGCAGGAAAGAAGATAGTTACTGTAATAGAGGAAATTTACCTAGAACTTACATTATTGAAAACCAACTCCATTATCAGGATTACGAGTGGTACGAAGCTTTAGATGATTGTGAACTTAAAGAAGAAGCTTTAAGAAACAAAGCTATCATGGATGGAGTTATCAACAATGATGAGTCATGCTGCGAGCTCAAGAGAAAAAATGGAACATATATACAAACTATGATGATGCTTATGAAATTAATCATGAAGATAATGGGAATAAAGAATTATGTGAAATTCATGAGCCACCGGTATGCAACATAAGGAAATATATGATGATTAAATATTCGTTCAATGATGATGAAGAGTATGTTGCTGTAAAAGAAGATGAATACGATGATCTTATTATGACGAGAAGAGATGCGTGCCAAGCTTACCAAGAAATCTTTCGGATTATGGACGAAGGATGGATGGTGACTAGAGCAACGTAAAGAAAAGAGAAGCTGAAGAAAAGTCTAACTTAAAGACTTTGCTGTAAACAAAAGCTTCCGGGAGATCAGAAAACCCAGAATGTTATTTAATTTTTGTTATCGAGACTGTCTTCCCAGACTTCAATACGGCGTATCCGCCCCATACCATACGGCGTATTGAATGTCTGGACGTTATCAGTCTTTATTTTTCATGCACTTTAAAAACATTATTGTCAGTTCTGCGAATACGCCGTATTCATCTACTTGATACGCCGTATCCACAGTCTGACCCATATTTAGTTTGTTTTAGTTTAGTTTAAATTAACCGTAGATACCAAGATAGGAATGCACCTGTTTTTCCTATATTTTACACAGGACCTCGTGAAGGAAATATCGACGAATATTGGTGGAGAATTTACAAATCTGGAAATCTTAAAGTGTTGGAGTCTTGAAACCTCAAGACGGCTGTTCAACACACGATCTTGCTCATAAACGTAAATTGGAGAATCTACCGAGCAAATATCAGGGGAGTTTCTCATTCTAATTCTTTTTAAATTCCCGTATTTAATGTTTTACATATACAACGAGGACGTTGCATAATTCAAGTGGGGGGATGGAATTAGAATGTTTACTTGTCCTAAATTTTCACAATAAAAGGCTTAAATTATGCTCAAATTTAAAATTTTTCAAGCATACTTTTGTGAAATTACATGTTACATAACCCGCACACAATAACCCTTGATAGATATTGTGAGAATTTTGCCTTATCCGTTTCTAAATTTTTACCCAAATTCCATAAAAAAATCCACAAAATATGAGTGTGCCGGTGATGTTGTAGACTTTAGAACTTGGCTTGGTATATCTATTCGAGACCACAATAATGAGTATTATGGATTTAATTGGAGTAACTTATTTAAATTGGTAAATTTTAGGATTACAACCAAATCGCCTATACATGTTGTTTATTAACTAACTACACCGGTTAGTTAACCTCCAGTTTAAACCCTTCCACTCTCATCTTTAGAGTGATGATCCACTAGAACAACTCGTAGAGCCAATCCTTTAGGAATTTACACCAATTATTTGTTTTGTTACACCCTTACACCTTAACCTACCCTGTTAGATTAAGTTTAATTTACAATTGCTAGTTGCTTAAAGTGTAAAGTTTGTATTTCCCGAGTCTTGTGTCATTTTCTATCTTTGGTGCGGATGGAAATTTGCACAGTATGCAAATGGGGAATGTTATACTAGTAGTCAAATGTGATTTTACTACATTCATAATTAATGGTGAATCCGAAGAACGAAGAAATTACCGAAGGAATTATCTAGAATTATTATGATTGTGAAGATGGTGAAACTACACCGAGATTTGAAGTTTAGTTAGTAAAATAAAAATATAAAAATATAAAAAAACAAATGAGAAAAATTACAAGAAAAGATGAGAGAGAAAGAAAGTTTGAAGATAATCGTTTCGCGAAAGAGCATTACCGAAGGAATTATACGAAGGATCGATTATTCGTTGATACGTCGACAAAAATCAACGATGTAGAGTATTGTACAAAGTGGAAGATATCGCCACTTACCTTGTAGAGTATGTAAAGTTTTGGATGATTGGGGAGTTGACCGTTTAATAGGGAACCCAACATGTTAGTGTTGTTTTTTGATCTATGATCAATACATTGTAAATAGTTGTGTCTCTGTCATAATAACGGTCAAGAAAATAAGTGTCTAGGAACTTGTACTTTAAGCCTTAATCTATTTTTTTTCTTGATTTTTATTTAACAACAACTTCTTCCCGTCTTCATCTTAATGATATAAACCTCCTGTTTTACGCGAATGAGGAGCCATACGAACATGCATGTCTATTCCGGCGTTCCGGCCATGTATGCATGTCTTGTACCTTGTTGGTTTACGACTTTTGGTGAAAGTTAGAAGGTTCCTACCCTATATCATTCTTCATCCTAACCGTTGGTTAAATTCGAATGGGGATGTGATCGAACACTCATGTCTATCCCGGCGTTTCGGGTGTGTATGTGTGCTTCAGCTGCCTTGTTGGAGTGGTACTTCTGGTGAAAGATTGTAGAATGATCAAACCGTACGCCTTTCCATACAAAAACCCATATTTACCTTTATAAACTTGTTACTCCTTGGCTTTAGTGGTGGAGATGTGTATCCTTGCCAAGCTTATGATAGAATACTCATCATGACCGAGCAATTGAGCGAATTAGTTACATGTTACCACATAGATTAGTTGAGTGATTTGAGTGTTTTCATCTTCCTATTTCGTGAGGTGTTTGGTTGTGTACTTGTAATAGATCGAATAAATGCTTTAACGGGAAAATATCCTTAGGGATACATTTTTGTAAACTTCTAAAGGCTACTTGAGGACAAGTAAGATTCAAGTGGGGGGATATTTGATGACATTAATAACATCTATTTTATATCATCGTTTATCCCACGATATTAACCAATTGTGTATAGTTATTGCAAAGAATTGTTACTTAATCATTTATATTTGAGAATTGCAGTAATTATGGAGTAATTGGTAAGTACATAGCAAAATGCGAGGCATAGATCAGGAGCTTAAATGAAGATATTTTAAAGATTACTATTCTGAAGACCAATACGCCGTATCCATCAAGAAGATACGACGTATCCGTGCCTGCACTCACCAAAGACCACAGAAGATTAAAGAGCAATACGCCGTATCCAGAGGACTCAATACGCCGTATTCAAGATATGGAATCAATATAATATTCTGGAAGATATCAAACGTGGTCCCTACTCCAAGAAATCCCCAATACGCCGTATCCAACCCATTGGATACGCCGTATTGAACCGACTTCCAGACATTAAAAATAGAAAACTCAAATGGTTTTAAGTGTGCTAATCCATATTCTCGATACCTAAACCCACAAAAGTTGGGATTTTTTTGAGGACAAAAAGAGCAGAAGAGGTCGAGCAACGTATTCAATTCCATAGGAGATATCGTGTAATTCCATATACCTTAGTAATCGTTCAGTTTTTGGTATCATTCGTTAACTCCATTTACCTTGGCTAAATTATTACTCTTGTATTATTATTATGACGTTTGGAAGGCTAATACCATTCGGTAGTAGCCATAATTAATGATAATTTAAATGGTTTTGTATTTGTTTATAATCAGATTCTTGATTTATCGGTGTAATGCTTGTTTATTTTATCAAATTATACTTGTTTACGCGCTTTTATGCGACCATGTCATTCAATCTATATCTGGCGTAAGGTGGGACAAGCGGATCTAGAGTCTGTGATAACTCTCCATATAGTAATTTATACACTTAGAATAATAGTTACACAAATATTGTCCTTTTAAGTCTGTGTCTAAGATACGCTTCGGGCTTAACTAGTTAATTGGATATTGTCAATGTTTTATTGATCGTGTGGACTAGCAGGTGACTTAGATAATTCAACAAATAACGTTCTGATTCCATTGGATAGTTGGACAAGTAGACTACTAGTGTATAGATTGCCATTAAGCGGTAAGTGGGTAAAGTCTCTATGAGCTAGGGTTTAACAAGATCACCATTGCTTTAATCCTAAGATGAGAAATTATAAATCAGCAATATGATGCTTTATTGCGGATGTCTAGGTCTTAGGATGATGTAACGCCTAAGTTTTAAGAATGATATGCCACCTCGAGAGAAAAAATCATTGCACTAAATAAATAAACCAACGTTCTAATCGGATTAATAATGGTTAATACAGTTTTCTTATATAAGGTTCGACCGCTCTTTTATCTTTTGTTAATTAGCTTGCGTGGGTAACAGTTTCTTGAATTGATTGTAGTCACCAACCAAACCGTGCCAGTCTCTTAGGCTGAAAACCCCCATTTTCCATTAGAATTAGGATTTAGACTGACATAGGTTTAACATAGGATTAGAATAGAATTAACATAGATTAGATAACCAAGATATTAATTAAATTAATAGATTTAACCTCGCTCTTAATGATCGACACCCTACTTACCACGAAACTACTACCGACCAGGTACACTGCCCGTTAAAGTGTAGTTTTTGGTTGAGTCGGCAAAATATAAATTTAAAACTTAAATCATATAAAAAACAACCCTACACTACAACATATCAGTATCCTTTCTACGCACTTACGTTTCCCTAGACGTATCAACAATAATACAGACAAAAGCTGGTTTTCTAAAGCCTAACGCGCACATTCATCAACAAGAAGCAATAGTAATAGGATCTACAATTAGACTTTCATGCAATCATAAGCAAATACAAAGGAGGGTTTAGCCTCGCATGTTATAGATAAAGCAAGAAAATAAATCAATCATATAACACATAGACATATCGAATGATTAATTATAAATGATCTTACTCGATTAAAACATGAATAGAAGGACGTTACTATAGGGTTTTGAGGCCCTAAAGACGACCTTTAAAGTAGCTACAAAGGCTAGGGTTCGTCTCCTTAAAGTTATACAAAGTTACACACTTAAAACCCTAAAAACAGTTTTGTATATATATGCATATCGACGCGACGGCGTCGCTTGATGCTTTTGACGCCGTCACCACGTAGATGGTTCTAGATCCATTTTAAGTCAGCTATGTTGTGATGCCGTCACCAATATCCAGACACCGTCGCGAGATAGATCACGACGACGTCGCTTTATGCTTGTGACGCCGTCTCACGTCTCGAGAACAAATACTTCTTTGTGAATCTGGTGCAAGTCCGTAAATCTTGTCCTTTTTCTTCTCCACAATAGCCCAGTCACGTTTATTTCCTCCAAATGCCATCCAAGTGCTAAAAATACAAAAACAAACAATTAAGCACATAATCTGGGCATATTTGCATGATGTAGGGGGTTAAATGACCCCGAAATAGTGTATAAAATTACACCTCATCAATCCAGTTGAATGATAGATTAAACGCATAATAAAAAATAAACAAGTATCATGTAATAAACATACTCCCTCCGTCCCTAAATAAGTGTCCACTATTGACTTTTAAAGTCTTTCCCATCAACTTTGACGTTTAAATTATTTTGTTTATGTTATATAATACTTAATGAAATAATAATAATAAAATACTATGTAAAACTCTAATCCATACATATATTTTGTTCATCAAATTAGTTCTATAACACAAAAATAGAAATAGTTAAGGTCAAAGTTGCAAAAGAATGACTTTAAAAGTCAATAGTGGACACTTATTTAGGGACGGAAGGAGTAATTAACATGAAACAAGTAATAAAAAATCTAGATAGACAAACCAAATATTAAATCTTCATAAACATGGCTAATACCTAAAGGTAGACAAGCCGATAGTTCCCCCCCCCCCAGTGAAAATTACACACTGTTTATATATTGCCGATTTAAAGGTAAAAGAAATGTAACCGATATGCGTATAGGTTTTGTGGCAAGATTATCAAAGAGTTTTTCCTATGATCTTGAGGCCTCATTACTGACCTTCTATGGCTCCTATGTACGGTTCTGCCTCAGTTCGACATGGTAGTTTAGGGCTTCACTTTCATACTAAAAACTAGTTTTATGGTTCGGTATTTATAGAGTCTGGAATTAGGTCGATACGACGTATTGAAGTGTCTAAATATGGCGTATTGGAGTTTTCTTGGAGTGGAGACCACGATAAATATCTTCCAGAATCTTTCATAAACCGCCAGTGAATACGGCGTATGAATCTTCATGGATACGACATATAGGTCTTCAAGTCTTTGTGGTTTCTTGTGAAGTTCATGTGCAGATATGCCGTATCTTCCTTGATGGATACGGCGTATAGGTAGGCAGAACAGTAGATTCTTGATTTCTTTGTTTAAGCTCCAAAATGCACGCCTTTTAGTTAAACTTTACCAATTGCTCCATATTTACTACAAATAACTAATATAACAGATTAAGTACCAATTCATGCATAAATAATGTAAAACGAGCAATAAAGATGGAATAAATGATCCTATAAAACAGTCGTTATTTGATGTCATCAAATATTCCTCCGCTTGAATCCTACTTGTCCTCAAGTAGACTTTAGAAAATTTATGAAAATGTATCCCAACCCGAGTTTAGGATTTTTACTTTAAGCAAGTTTTCGTTTGATTACTAGCACACAACCAAGCACCTCACGAAATAGGAATATGAAAACACTTAAATCTCTCAACTAATCTATGTGGTAACATGTAACTTATTCGCTCAATTTTTCGGTCGTGATGAGTATTCTATCATAGGCTTGGCAAGGATACACATCTCCGCAACTAAAGCTAAGGAGTAACAAGTTTAAAAAGGTAAATTGGGTTAAGGTTCAAGGGTTGATTATTCTTTCCAATCTCTATCTATACTAATATTCCAGAAAAGGAGACAAAATCACACATACACATCCATAACGATGGAATAGACACATATGATTGCTCGATCCTTAACTTGAATAAGCTAAAGAATAGGATTAGTAATCGTTACCAAGAGTAGTAAACCAACAAGGCCGACAAAATCATATATACACATCCATAACGATGGAATAGACATACATGATTGCTCAGATCTCCATTCGAGTAAAACCAAATGTTAGGATGAAGATTAATATAGGGTATGGAATCTTCTAATATTTCACCAAAAGTAATAGACCAACAAGACAGACAAAATCACGCATACACATCTATAATGATGGAACATGCAATTGCTCACATCCTCATTCGAGTAAGACCCAAAGATACGGATTAGGAAAGGAAAAGTTATTATTGTTAAATAAAAAGAGCAAAACAAATAGATTAAGTCCAAACAAATAAGGAACATTGTTGCTAGTTACTTTCCCGACCATCTCATGAAAAAGACACGAATCGTAGACTACCTCATGTTTAGTAGACACAAACCAGACTCGAAAAACTTCTTGATCAAAGATTAATGAAAACAACCCTTAGTTGGCGTTCGCATAACGGTCAACTCCTAATCATCCATAATATACATACTTTACAACAAATAGTGGCGATATCTACCACGTAATACATAACTTTACATCGTGTTGATTTATAACACGTATCAATAAATAATCGATCCTTCAAATAATAATATCTGTTAAACATAAACGAACTGACTATCTAACAATCCTCAAAACTTTCTTCTCTTTTTTGTTGTGATTTTCTAATTTTTTTGATTTTTTTTCAAATTAAGAACTGAAAATAAATCTAATGTGTAGAATTTCACCATCGCATGACTACGATAAATTTGGAGTCTATTTTCGATCATAATTATGAAAGTAGTAAAAATACACGAGCGAACAACTATTTTTACATTCGCATTGCATTGTGCAATTTTCCGACCATACCAGAGATAGAAAATTAACATCTCAACACAGGAAATACAATACTTTACATAAAAGCAACTAGCAACTGATTAAGGACTTAATCTAATAGGGCGTACTAAGGTATAAAGATGTAACAAAATAAATATTTGGTGTAAGAAAAGAATGGCTTAGGTTTTCTAAGGGTATCTTACTCTAAAAATGAGTGTAAACAAAAGGGTTATACGGGGGTTAACTAACTAGTGTAGTTAGTTAATATCACAACATGTATAGGATTTTTGGTGTAATCCTAGAAATTTACCAGTTTAAAAATGTCACTCCGTCTATTAAAAATAGTGCTTATTATCGTGGTCTCGAATAGATATACCAAGCTAAGTTTTCAAGTTTACAACATCACTGTCACACTCATATTTTTGTAGAATTTGGGTAAACATTATGAAACGGATAAGGCTAAATTCTCACAATATCTAACAAGGGTTATGTGTGCGAGGTCATGCAACTAATAATTTCACAAAAGTATGCTCGAATTTTTTAAAATTTATGCATAATTTAAGCATATTAATGTGAAAATATTGACAAGTAAGCAAACTAATTGTCCTCCTCCCACTTAAGATATACAACGACCTCATTGTATATATATATAACATTAAAAACGGGAAATTAAAAGAATTAGAACGAGAAACTCTCCTAGGATTTACTCGGTATGATCCTCCATGTTGCATTTATGAGCAAGAATGTATGTTGTAAATGCATCTGAATACCATCATGACTACAACACACATGAATTCCAGAAAATAAGAATTCTACCAAATTCATTTTTTCATATCAGGATGTCCTCGTATAAAAATATAAGTAAAACGAAATGCAATTATAGTCTCGTATTCGTTGGTGTAGAAATTGAATAAAAAACGCTAGAGTCTGCACAGGAAGTTTGATACTCCATATCAGTAAACCAGGATACACCGTATTGAGACCTGTAAAAAGTATTTGAAGTACGAGTCAGTCGTCTAATACGCTGTATTCATTTAATGAATACGCCGTATAGACTAAACTGACAATAAAGTTTAAAAAGTGCAGAAAAGTAAAAATAGGATAACATCTTGTTATATGTCATGTTTACACTATGGTATCATACGAAAGTTATAGAATTAGAGGAGATGAGCTAGAGAGTATTTTTTTATCATTTTTAAAGTTTTCATTCCAAAAGAGAAAATAAAAATAGGAGGGAGAAGTGAGTTACAAAATGTAAGAGACTTGTATAAATACTCCTCCTAGATGGGTATTTATACTTATTGCTATTCCTATTTTATTTTCACAACTTTAGTCAAACCTTGGTTAACTTTACTTAACTTTGACCAAGATAGACTTTATTACAATATAATTACTAATAAAACTATAAACTATACAAAGACCAATTCATTTAATAATAAACACTTTTCTTGAACCTAACAATCTCCCCTTAATGGTTGATTATTATAGACGCTTCATCGTATGTAGAATTGGTTTTCCATTCACAAACGATTCCTACCTTCTCATCTGCTCACGATGTCTTAGACTCTTGATTATTTCTCTTTCGTACACTTTCAATATGTCAAGGTCTAAATCACCTAGCAGAGGTGGTTTCTTCTAGAACTCAGTTTGAAAGATCTTTAGCTTTACTTCTTTTAAGACTTTTTCCAATGTAACATCATAGAACTTAACAATCTCCACCAAATACATAACCCGCTTCTCATTTTTTTATGTTGAAGTAAATCAAACTCTTATCTGGCTTGTCTACTATTGAGTACGGATCATGCTTTTCAATACCAGGGAATATCAATGTTGGTGCGGTTAAGTTGATCTTTATCTGGTAACTCTCTATACCCATCTGGAAATCATGAACTATACTTTAATCTATCTAGATACCAATAATTGCCAAAATACCTTTTCACTTGGTTCTCCCTATTTAGGAGGATCAGCATCCTAATGATGTTCATCATGATATGTGAAAACTCCGTATGAATAGAAATTAGTAGAAACTTATGGGTTTTCAAACTTTGTTTTATAAATTTCCTATAAGTCTGGATCACTTGCTTGATCTTGAGGCTTTGACTTCATTTTCAAATACAATTGATGTTGAAGATCAGTTGTTGATATTTTAGCATTTGACGAACTTGTTGTAGGGTACAAATTTAGAGTGGTATTCTGCATGTGCTTTTGAAATAATTCTTCAATCATTTTAGGTGCATGAGTGACAAATTCTTTTGAGATCAACTTTGGTACATTTGTAGGAGTGATTTCTCATTCCTTTTTAACTGCAAGATGTACCAGTCTAGGCATTTCTTCTTTGATCATCTCATTTGTTTTTGCAAATGCAAGCTCAGGCACAACATTGTTGCAATGATCAAGAACTTCTTGAATCTTGCCCATAAAAAATCATGAGTCACAAATTTATTTTTAATATGGTTGTAAATTTGACTACACCACCTGCTCATGTCAGCAATGCTTCCTGAAAGAATCATTTTCTTATTGAAAGTAAATCCTCTCTTGATTGTTAAACGTGGATTTGTTGTAGCATTAGTTGGTGTAGTTACAGTCGTCCGACAATTCTCAGAAATTGGTCCATCAGAAGATAATTCTTTCTAGGGGATCTATTAGGTGTAGGAGTTTGATGCCTGCATCTCCATGTCTCAGTTCTAGTTCCAAACTACCCTTAATAATTTTTGACTCAAGTATTATCATTAGGATCATCATTTTCTTTCTCCCTCATAGCAATCATCCGTTTTCTCAACATGCATCACTTTCCTCTTCATCTTCATCCTTTTTATCATCTTTCTTCTTAGTAACATCATCATCATCAACAACTTTTGGGTTTTCCTTATGTCTCGGCTCTATCCTGGTACCAGAATCATTAACATCCTCATTCCGCATAGAATCAGCAAACTCACTAGCATATGATTCTTCATTTTCTTCACCTTCAACCATATTTTCAATCTCCTCCTCTGCCAACTTCTCTTGTACTTTAGCAACATTTTCTTGTGCTTCAGCAACTAGAGCAGTTTTGTGCAACGTGAGACTTAAAAGAGTTGCCTCAGTAATTTCATCTCTTTCTCTGTCATCACTAGGAGGTGGAATTGAAGTATTCTTTGCTTTTTGTTTGATGGTAACTTTCAGTGATTTTCTTGGTGAACTTGTTTCCCTAGCACTTTGCTTCATCTTCTTCCCTTGAGGACTAGCAGCAGTAAGGGTAGGTGTCTTATGGGCTCTAGTGTCGTCATATACGTTCCTTAATATAGAAACAACCGGTTGTGGTCGATTCATTGGAACTTCTAATTTCATAAACACCGTCTCATACTTCGTATAGTCATTAGTGACACGGATCTCATCAGTTAAGAATGCATCCGGAATTGGCATCCCTTGAAACAACGCATTCCTTATCGAGTAAACACTTACCAATAAAATATCATCCTTGATGGAATGATATCCTCTTCAGGCCATTTGGGAATGGATGGATACTTCTTCATTAAGTCAGCAATAACGAGCTTTGTGAAGCGAGGGTACGTAATGACATCCTTCTTCTAAAATACACAGTTAAGAAAATCCTACCAGAGAAGAGCAACATAATCAACATTTGTGTGATTGACCACAATATGAAATAGCTGAAGTATGTTGATCTTTGTTTGATCATGCCCAGAGATTTCGAGTAGTCAAGCAATGGTTGAACACCTTGAACATGGTCTGCCACGGTTGAGCAAGAAACTTCGTATAGAAGGTACCCACTTTATCAACAACACCTTGATAGCCAGCCATCTGCTTGAAAGATTTAATAACCTTGATGTTGACTGGTGTGATGAATGGATTATTCGGAGTTCCCACCGGCAGCTTAAGAGCGTCATGAAACATATCAACAGTGTAAGTTATCTCTTGACTATCCAGCTTGAACTTGATAGTGGCCTTAGTATCAGGAACTTGGGGTGATGTTCCCCTTGTGTGTGCGCTGTGAATTATTGTAAGGTTGCAAGCTAGAACATGCATGCAGTGTACAGTGAGAGCATAGATCAATGGATGATCAAGTAAAATCTGTCCTATAATCTTGCATTCTGGTGAGCATGGGATACTTTGAAGCACAACATAGTTATTACATCTCCTAATGCCTTGAAATTTAGGGACGAGTTGAGCAGCTAAAATGATTTGTTGAGCCATGTGGAATACTGTATGATGACGTGAAGTGATTAGTGAAATGAGATAAAGTTTATGGAATATACATTTATATAACATTTTTATCTCTTTCCACTCTGTCTGTTTTTATATGCTCTGGCAATTCTTTTTGAGCATATTCTGATCATTTTCTTTCTCATGTGCCAATACTTACTTTTTCAATGCACATCAGGCATGTCATGACACTTTATCGTCTTTTTCTTTGATCTATTTTTGTACGCGCTGGCATATTCTTTTTCAAGCATACTTAAATTTTGTTTTCTCTTACTCGCTATCGGACGAATTTTATCTCTTCTTTCTATGTGGCATTATCATGTATTCTCACACTGCATCACACAAAATCATATGCGTAAAATGATACGCTTCCAAATAATAAAGATATACTTTGGATTTTGATAAATACCCCTGAGCAAAACAACACAGGTAATACATGTTACTTGCAAGTACTCTCCGGGATCTATATCTTATCTAAATATACTAATCTACAGAGTATGACGCCTTTATCATTCTCACTAAATAAGACGTTTCAGATAAGATAGTTCGTACCACATTTCTGACAACTATAAGAATTTATATATATTTTGCTAGAGAACAATTTAGTGAGATAACATTTCAAAAATCACAAGTTTGCCAAAGATGTTTGAAAAGTATGATTATACAACCAAACTAATCTAACAACAATTGAATGGTCACTAAGCCACTCACTCCTCATCCTGTTTAGTGCAGAAAACAGCCAAAACCGAACATGACTTAGACCATTTACCCAATTGAGTACAACAGTTAGTCAAACTATTTTTGACGGTTTTGAAACATTCTTGTCAAAACTTTGAAATTTTCCTTCGTTGAAACAGTACTAGAACCACAGACTCATCACTATATACTGTGAATAATTCAACCACATCTGATGATGTCAAGACTCATGTTATATTTCCTCTTCATATCATCTACTGAAATATCTTCTCTGATGAAGCACGAGCAAAGTGATAAAAGGTGTTGAGAGGCTATGAAATATACTGATACAATTCTTATAATAGCTAGGGGGTGGGGGCACGGTGTAATGTATTTGGGGGCAGGGGGGTAGGGAGTTACCGATAAAATATTATGAGATACATTTTGAAGGTTCTAGTAAGATTGCACAATCCTCATCCTGTTAAATTTTCAGGAAATGTCGTAAGCGGACATAATCTTCTTCACCATTATGGCCCATTGTCATCAATTATAGAAATATGAATTTATAACTGAATTTATCATTGTTTTGGTAAAATGCCATGTTGTTTAGCAATTAAGCCCACTTGAGTATCCGTAAATTTTTTTAGCCTTATAAAGAAGTTTTCTGAAATCCAATCATGGATAATCAAAACCTAAAATATTAGTCCATTCAAAATTTACAAAACCTAATTTTTAGCCCAATAAGCCTTTTACAAAACTCATTGAAAAGCTCAATAGCCATTTACAAAACCCATTGAAAAGGTATTTACGAAACCATTCATTGCTTTCGTAAAACATGCTTAACAAGTCAATTGATAAACTAAGGAATTTGTCATAACTTAAGCCTAGAATTATCACCTTATTCACATTTTTAGACCAGTTAATTGTCAAAAAGCTTAGTTTCATTTTTACAAAACCATCATGGTTACGAAACCTTTTAATTATTGGTCCATTCATGGTGTTTTCAATGATCTACCAGCACAAATCATTATTCAAGACACTAAAGAACATTTCGCCTCAATCAATTTCTTATTACAAACACTTTCATTTTTACGAAACCCTAAATCTATGCGAAACCTATGTAACAATCAATTAAATCAGTTAATCACAAAAGAAATTGAATATAATCTTGTTCCTTACGTTTGGTAATCACTGAGAATTGAAAGAATGATTTGGATCGTTGTTTTTCAAACTTAAGAAAGCTCAAAGATGCAAAGGATTTACGAAAGCTATTACTGTGTGCGCACGAAAGTAATAGGTTACGTATGAAACCTGTTCCTTTTATACGTACGAAAATAACTTTGCGTTTTTGACATTTTTAGTCCATCTACTTACTTTCGTAAACATTAGTAGCCCGCACGAAAATATCTTTTGCATTTTGATATTTTCAGTCCTTCTACTTACTTTCGTAGACTTTAATATCAAAAAAAATGTCATAACTCCCCGCTTGGAGAGTTAGAATGCCGCAATTTAGGCACAAGCAAATACTTGTGAATCTATTTGCAGTTAAGTTCCTGTTTTTTACCAAAAAAAATTCATAACTCCCCCTTGAACAAATATTCATTTGAAATTTCCTATCTTTTGATAAAGATTTTGTTCAAAAAGAAGTCATTTTTGCTTTTAAGAACACATTTTGATTTTCTGATGATGAAGTGGCTGAAAAATTTATAACTTCCTCTCAACAAAATATCTAATTAAAGAACTTGTCGAGAGATAGTTAATTTTGTAGTTTTGAACACACTTGAGAAGATTTTGAAAATCAAGAATTTCATAACCCCCTCTTGACTAAATGTCTAATTAAATAACTTATTCAAGAGATTGCTAATTTTTTGCTATTTTTTCACACTTGAATTTTTCAAAATTAATGATTTTTGAAAGATGTTCCTAAATAAATCCTCATTTTGTGAATGGATTATGATTACAAACCATATATTTTAGCAGTGAAAGATCATTTTATGAATGATTTACTCCCCCTCAGTTGATGATACATTATTTTTGTACTTAAAGAACCACTTTCGAGAAATATAATATCATGAAACTAATAAAAACGGAGAAGATATGTGTTTGCATCTTTTTAAATTATATTTTTGTGTTTTTGTATTTATAAATTTTTATTTGATTTTTAGTTTTGAAAAAGAAAGAAAATATTTTTGTTTTTTTAATTTTTAATTTTTAAATTTTTTTTCTGTTTTTTTAATTATTTACAAAACGTTTTTGACTGTATGATCCTTTCATTCAGAGAGATACTTCGTCAGATGTTCCGAACTCATTAGGAGTCATACATCTCATACCGATTCATGTGAACTAAATATCCCAATACCTTTTTCCTGAAGGGCTTATGTGGAAAAGATTCAGCAAGTTGATATTATGTCCCGACAAAGTAAAGTTCAATGGTACCTTTTCAACAAGCTCCCTTGATAAAATGATAACGGATGTTATTGTGTTTTGTACGTGAATGTTGTACCGGATTGCAAGATATGGCAATTGCACTTTTTGAGTCACACTACATTGGAATCTTGTTATACCCAAATCCATAATCTAGCAGTTGCGTCCTCATCCAAATGACTTATGCGCAGCATGCATATAAAGATATGTAATCAGCTTCCGCAGTTGACATTATTGTACAATCTTGCTTTTTAGACGACCAAGTGACTAGCTTATCTCCCAGAAATTGAATGCCTCTAGATGTGCTTTTGCAATCATCATTACACCCTGCATGGTCTGCATCTAAATATGCAATTAGTTCAAACTCGGAGTCCTTCGAGTACTATAGACCCATGTTAAATGGTTTGTCTTAGGTATCGAAAGATCCATTTGACCTATTTGAGGTGTTTTTCACTAGGGCGTGCCTGATAACGCGCACATACGAATGTCACAAAGGCAATGTCCGGTCGACTAGCAGTGAGATACATAAGTCCCCCAATCATACTACGATATTTAGTTTGATCAACTTGGGTACCCTGTAAATCTGCATCTAGTTTGACTGTAGCCATTGGCGTACTAATTGAATCACATTTTTCTATCCCATGTTTCTTAAGAAGATCCATAGTATATTATGATTGACATATGAAGATTCCTCGGGGTGATTGATGAACCTAAAGTCCAAGAAAGAACTTCATTTCACCCATCATCGACATTTCAAAATTATCTTTCATTAGTTTTGCAAATCTATTTGAAAAGACTTGATTTGTTAGCCCAAAATTATGTCGTCGACATAGATTTAAACAAGTAAAATGTCATCCCTGTGTCTTCTTGTGAACAATGTCGGATCAACAATACCTTTTGTGAAGTGGTGTTCGATTAGGAATGAGGAAAGCTTGTCATACCAGGTCTTTCCTAGGGCTTGTTTGATGACATTACAGAGCTTTCTTAAGACAATATACGTGGTTAGGAAAGTCTGGATCTACAAATCCATCAAGTTGACGTACAAAAACTCCCTCTTTCAGTAGTCCATTCAGAAATGGTCGTTTTTGAACACAGGAGCCATCTGATAGATAGGAAAGTTCTTGTGAGCGGCGTATGCCACAAAGATTCTGACAGCTTCGATTATTGCAACATGTGCAAAAGATTCCTCAAAATCGATACCCTCCTCTTGACCATATCCCTTGGAAACTAAATGAGACTTGTTCCTAATAACCGTGTTTTTAGCATCAGTCTTGTTTTTCCAAATCCATTTGACTTCTATAATGTTTCTGCTAATAAGACATTTGACAAGTTCCCAAACATCAAGGCGTTTGAACTGATTCAGCTCATCTTGCATGGATTCAATCCAGCTGTGATCAAGTGTAGCTTCCTTAATGTTTTTCGGTTCAGAAGTACTCACTGTCAGTGCGTATATACACATTTCAGCATTAGTGTGAAGTCGATGTCTTGTCATTACATGTTTTGAGGGGTCACCAATCACTTGTTCAATTGGATGATTCTTAGTCCACTTATGCATATTTGACAGATGCTGATATGTTGAAGATGACTCAGCTTCTTTAAACACAGGATTGGGAAGTCGATTGTAAAAAACATTCCGTCAAGTTTTGCAATGTCTTCTTGAACTAATTCATTGACATTTTCATTCAAGACTGAAGTGTTTGGTTTAGTGTCAACTGGTTCTTCTGGTAAGGATACTATTTGAGAGTCTTTATCTATTATCTTCTTTTCAATGAAATTGATGATGATGAAGGATGACTTCGTTGATCAAGAGGTATTTAGCAAGTCGGAATTATCTGTCACTTTTTTTGGAGTTACAACGTCACAAGATAATTTTATACATAGATGTCCAAACAAATTATCCAAGTATGTTTTTGATGGAACTGATTGTATATCTTTCGATGAATCTTGAAAATTCATGCAGTTAAAACCGGGTCCTGAATTGTTGCATTTAGAAGCCATTGTTGTGAGTTCATCAAATTTGACATGTATCGTTTCCATATCTCTGTTTTGGTTCGGTTGGTTACAGAGTACGAAAACGCCGTGATAAACTTCAGAATAGAGCCAATAACGATACCAACATTAGCCTTCGGTATTCATTTTTTCCCAAGGACTAAATCACGATCATTTGTTGGATAGCAAAGAGATCCAAACACATAAAACCATTAAACATTGGGTTTTCTTCCTCGAATCAGCTCATAAGGAGTCTTGTTGTACCTTGTGTGTACAATAGAGCGCATCTGAGTAAAGCAAGCAGTAGTAATAGCTTCGGCCCAAAGAAATTCTGGAGTTTTAGAAAAGATGAGCATTATTCGTGCAGCCTCGATGAGTGTACAATTTCTGCTACGTTCAACAATACTATTTTGCTGAGGCGTTCGAGAAATTAAAGTATTATGGATAATGCCTAGCATGAATAAAACACGATCGAATTTCCATTTTTGAAATATCAATCATTAGTCAGTTTGGAACTTTTAGAAAGTTGAGTGCCTTAATGAATCCATTTAAGCTTAATTAATGAAATTGAAGATGCAAATCTGGCGCTCGTCATCTTTGATATGATGAAAAAGTATTACCCTAGGTGTATCGAGAATAATCATCGATGATCACTAGAATATATTTCTTGCCATTATATTGTCTTTCTACCCACTCATGTGGCCCACATAAATGCCAATATGAAGTAATTCGAGTTTGGGGATTCTTTGCTTGGAACTAATTTCGATGGAAAGGAAGCTTTCTTACTTTTTCCTTGCTCACAGGCTGAACATAAGTGATCTTTATCATACTTAAATTTTGGAAGCCTATCTACTAGATCCTTTGACGTGAATTAATTAATGGTACCAATATTTAAATGAGAGAGCCTTCGGTGCCATAACCATGATTTTGTTGATGTGGCTTTGGACATTAAACACACTGGAGAAGAAGCCGCCAACTGAGAAATAGAGATAGTGCAGAGATTTGAATCATGAAAAACGATAAGCAAATCATCACCCACCAAGTTCCGAACATAGCAAGTGTTTGAACGAAAGGCTACTTCTAAATCTCCATCACAAAATTGTCCAAAAAAAACCGAAAAAGGATCGTTAATTTGTTTTTCTTTTGTGCTGAGTTGGATATTGAAGCTGACTTAGATAATGAGGTGGGTTCAACTGGGTTGACTTTCAACCCCAACCACTTATATATTACCAACACTTTACTCAGTCCACTTTACTTTCTAAACTCATTTTCTCCCAATTATGGTTCAAGGTACTTGTAATTTCAATTTTAACATATCAATTGCATTATTTCGTTATAAAAAATCGTAACCCTAATTTTTGAAAATATCTTCATCTGTAATCCTTTAAGGTATGTTGAAGGCGATGTGAAACAAATAACTGATGTTAATTTTGATGGCATGACCTTTAACGATTTAAGAGAAATTGTGAAGCGTTTAGTGCATGGTCTTGTTAAAAGATTATAATATTGCAAAGTTGGGTCACCATTGAAATGTATTAAGGAGTTAAAAACAGACAGTGATGTTGATGCTTTTCTACTATTAGGCTATGAGAATCGTATGTGTGTTGATTTGTATGTAGATCACCATGACTATGATGTACTAGACTTCTTATTAGAAGAGACTTCTAACCCTGACCTTATTAGTGAATCTAGTGATGAATACTGTTTTGATGATGAAAGTGAGGACATTGATGGTGTTGATTTTCATATTGAGGGGGACCATAATGTAGTCATTTAAAACTTTACCATAACAGACCTTTTTTTGAATCAGTTATGTAGTAATGGGGGTTCTTTTAGGGGGTTTATAAATGATCAAATACCTTATAATAGAGGTAATATAGAAGAGGACCCTGATGGCAGTCAAATAGATCTACGTTATAAGATCAAAAAAGGCATAAGTTATACAAAACATGACCCTACAATGGATTGGGATCAAATGGAGCATGTTTTAGGTATGATGTTTGATCATCCTGAACAACTAAAAATCTGCTTAGCTAATTATGGTGTTGCTAATGGCTATCAGTTGTGGTATGCTAAGAATGATTGGAAGTCAACCTTGGTTTTCTGTGGTAGGAATGTAGACAAATATAAGTGCAGGGTGTTATTCAAAAATGAAAAAAGATGGTAAAAAACCAACTAACAGTGGTGAAAAAATAAAAAAATTATGGTAAAAAACCAACTAAAAGTGGTACAAAAGCCAATGTCACTAGGAAATTGTTTTCTACACCAACCAAAAAGACTCGTAGTGGTAAAAAAGAAACTATCAAGGTAAAAAAGGGTAAACTACACTTCAAAAAAAAGTATGAGATTCAAAAGGCAGGTAACCTTTAGAAAGTCAGTAGCCACAAGGAGTAGGAAACAAGGGAAAGGTTGTAGTAAGGATGAGGGTAGGTCTGCTAACAATGGTGAAGGTTGTAGCAAGGATGTGGGAGGGTCTGGTAATGATAATTAAGGTTGTAGCATTATGGGTGGGTCGACTAAACCTAGGGTAAGTTCTAGCATGAATGTGGGTGGGTTTGCTACACCTGGTTCACCTAGGTGGACTAGGAAAAAAATTTACAGAAGCTAAGAAAATTGTACCTTGTTGTTCATTTAGACTCTGGGCATCTTGGATGAGCATCGATAATTCATTTCAAATTAAGTTACTGCACCCACAGTATAAGTGTTCTAGGAACTATAATTTGGGTTCCTTAGTGACGTATAAATGGATTGCACATCAGTTTACCCAAGATATCATCACAGACCCATTCTTTCCTTATAGAGTTATGAAAGATAAAATTAGGTAGAAGTTCATGATTGATGTTTCACTTGGGCAGTGTAAAAGGGCTAAGCAAAGACCATTGTTTGATCATGAAGGGAGGAGTTTGTTTGATAGTCATTTCATATTCACACAAGGTATACATATATTTCATTTGTACTTACATATTAAAATTATAACGCTTTAACAATATAACATTGTTTTATCTGTACTCGATAATGCAAGGGTTGTTAGAAGCATAAGCTGATTGACTTCCAAATGCAGAGCATGGGAAATGTACATGACATGTGTATGAAAAATTCAAAAGAAAGTTCAGTGGGGTACAATTACAGAGCTTGTTTTAGATTGCAGCTGCTACCACAGTGAAGGCACATTTTAAAGCACAAATGGAGTAGATTAGAGAGATTAATCATGAGGCATATGAGTACTTGGTTAAAAAAACCCAACTCTTGGTGTATAGCCTTTTTTAGTCTTAAAGTCAAGTGTCCAACATTTAAGAATGGAATCTATAAAAGCTACCACAAAGCCATTAAAGTTCAAAGAAGCAAACCAATCATCACAATGTTGGAAGATATAAGGATACACCTGATGCAAAGGCTAGTTGTTATGAGCAAAAATGCAATGGATTTAGAAGACATCATCACACCATCTATGAGAAGACAGTTAGAAAAGCTGAAAAAAAGACAAAAGGTAAAATTTATAAGATTTTTTAATTTAGTATATACTTGTTAAGGTTAAAATATTTAATACTTAATTGTTTACAAGAACTGGGTGGTCATTCCATGTGGTTTTCAAAAGCTGGAAGTCAGGAAGGGAGATGAAAGTTATTGTGTAAATCTGATAAAGAAGCAATGCCAGTGTAGGTTTTGGGAAATTAGTGACATACCATGTATCCATGATGTTGCTGGATATATGCATCTTAACAGAGACCCTGATGTTGGTGTTAGTGAATGGTATACCCAAGAAAAACGGTTTAGTGTTTATCAGTTCTCAATTAAACCAGTTTGTGGAACATCCATGTGGAAAAAGATAGGGAACCGACCACCTTTACCACCAATCATTAGAAAAATTCCTAGAAGACCTAGGAAAAATAGGATAAAAGCTCCTTCTGAAAACAACTCACAAGTAAGTAGGTCTAGGAGAAGGATAACTTGCAGTAACTGTTTAGAGGTAGGTCATAACAAGACTACATGTGATAAGGATCCAATACCCAAAACTCCCAAACCTTGAAAACCACCAGGTAGAAAGAGTCAAACTGAAAGTGTTGCTTATGCCTCTTCAAGGGGTAGAGGAAGAGGTTCTAGGGGTGGTGGTAGAGGTAGAAGAGGTGCACATGCTGGTAGGGGTAGATCTGGTAGAGGTAGAGTTGGTTTGCAACCACAAAAAGAGGTAAACTTTTGTTCTTACCATGATTTTGTTGTTACCTTTCTTATAGATATGTAAACCTACATACTGGTGTAAGTGGAAGAGGATGAGCTTAGGAGTGCTTTGGATCATGAATACATGGAACAGTTGTTAGTAGAGGAGTAAGAAAAGAGGCTGGCAAGGGAGGAAGAGTGTTGATAGAAATAATGCCTAAAAACGTTATTGATATTTTTCGACTTCTTTACATTTTGATAATCACAAAATGTAAAAACGCTCTAGGTAAAATTAAACGTAAACAAGTTATTAGTCGTAAATTTTTATTTTGAAAATTAATCACTTAAAGGTATGAATAACTAAATGCTTAACTTATTTATTGATCAAAGAAATTTAATTTTCTAAACCTTATATTTTTCATAAAATGTAACAAACATTTTTAAAACATACAAAATATTTTTAAATTTACAAGAAATGTTTTATTCAAAAAAAATATTTTGAATTCAAATTTTCTCCATCAAAATGAATAAATTTGCTCTAGAAAACACCTCTCCTGAAAAAGACAAAATTAGGAGCGTCCTACTATGGTCGTCCCCCTTTTAGGTATGGGCGCCCCCCTTAGTGATAAGGGGGGCGGCAGGGGAGCTAAAGGTTCGGCCATGTAAAACGGCTCCCAGTCTTGCCTATAAATAGTGGACTGTTCCCACATACTTTTTTACCTTTTGCACCTATTTTCTTTATGTTTAAAATCAGTTAATACATCTCCTACAATCATTTGATCATTTAATCTTAAGCATTTATTTTCAAGTGATTCAAGCTTAGATCTTCAAGTATAAGAGAAGAATACTTCTAATCATCAAGTTACGAAGTATTATAGATTAGTTCATGTTTACGTAATGTAGTTATGATTGTGTTGTATGTTGTAATTCATTTATATCTTTTGTGATTGTGTGTAATAGTTAGATCGGGTTGATTGTGTTAGTACTTAGGTGAAGTAAATCCTTGTAAGGGCGGTTAGTATTTTAGGCCTCAAAATACAAGTGTGTGGTAGATTGGTTCTAGCTAAAATTAGGACTCGACATTTGGCTTAGTGTCGGAAATTGGTGTAAGATACTTGTGTATGGTTTTCTCCGCCTAAAAGGAGTTTGTTGACATAGTGAAGAGAACTCTCGAGTTGGGTACTCGAGGAGTGGAGTAGGGCGAAGAGGAGCTTCGTTACCAAACCATTATAAATTCTTGTGTTGTGGTTTGATCTTTCTAACTCTTATCTCTTGTCTTGCAAATTTATGTTATTTCTTGTTGTCGTTTATTTACTTAACTAGATTGCTCATGTTGTGTGTACATTGAGATCACATAAACTTAAATCTAACTTTTTATATACAAACGATAAATAAATTAAAAAAATGGTAAACTATTCACCCCCCCTCTTAGTTTCCACAATTGGTATCAGAGCCAGATTAAATAAGATTTTTAAAATAAACTGTATTTTAAAACTTGAATCAATTTATGGAATGGGAAAAATATTTAGAAGGGCAATCTATGAAAAGACCACCACTATTTGAAAGTGATGGATTTATTTATTGGAAAAATAGATCCGAAACTTATGTGAAATCAAAAGATCTATGGTGATTTTCCTCCTATTCAAAATAATCCCGAAACTAAAAAGGATGAAATCGTACCATTTGACAAACAAAGCGATGATCTTAAAAAGTAACTTGCTAAAAATAATGAAGCTAAATTGGTAATCTATAATGCTTTGCCACGTAAAGAATACGAATGAATTCTTACGTGTAAAACCGCAAAAGAAATTTGGGATACTTTATTAATCACTCACCAATGTAATAGACAAGTCAAAGATAACAAAATAGATCTTCTTGTTCAACAATATAAACAATTTATAATTCCGAAAAAGGAATCGATAGATAATGCCTTTGCTAGATTTAACACTATCATTACTAGTCTAGAAGCACTTGATGAAGGGTTTTTTTAGCAAGAACTATGTTAGAAATTTTCTTAGGGCACTCAATCCTAACAGGCGCGCAAAAGTCACGGCTATTAAAGAGGCGAAGGATTTGACATCACTATCACTTGAAGAACATATCGAAAACTTAAAAGTATATGAAGTGATAATAAAGAAAGATTACGAAATGGTCAAAGGCAAAAGAGAACAAAGTAGATCTCTCGCTTTGAAGGCTTAAAAGGAATCTAATGATGAAGAAAGTTCGACCTCAGATAGTGAAGACGAAGAGTATGCTATGGCTGTGAGAGACTTCAAGAAATTTTTCAAAAGACGAGGAAGGTTTATAAGACAATCACGTGATGAAAGAAAGTCGTTCCAAAGAAGTAAAGATGACGAAAATGGTAAAAGCGAAAAAAATGCTTTAGATGTGGAGATCCAAATCACCTCATCGGAGAATACCCAAAGCCACCAAGAAGCAAGAACCAAAGGGCTTTTGTTGGAGGAACATGGAGCGATAGCGGCAAGGATGAGTAAGAAAAG
>BQNB010001229.1:60000-143903 GCA_026074375.1 Tanacetum coccineum
CACGTGTATTTCCTCTAAATGCCTTCCAAATGCTAAATACCTGAAAAGGAACCATTAAGTACCTATTTTGGGCATAAATGCATGATTTAGAGGGTTAAATGACCCCGAAAAAGTGTATAAAATGACACCTCATAAATACTCCTACACTTGGGATTTGCCTGTCCTCAAGCAAATGGGCTTTTCT
The DNA here is from genome assembly GCA_026074375.1 of Tanacetum coccineum. NCBI lineage: Eukaryota > Viridiplantae > Streptophyta > Magnoliopsida > Asterales > Asteraceae > Tanacetum > Tanacetum coccineum. Next base: position 60,185 of record BQNB010001229.1, read on the forward strand.
ACCTAGACAATAGCAGTATTAGGGTCATTTAACCTACTCTTTAAAAGTATTTTACAACACAACTGTAACACCCCCATTTTTACATATAGCAGCGGAAGCTAATCTGGGGTATTACTTCATGGAAACAACAATCATAATTATAGAAAACGACCCAAAAGAGACGTTTATTCAAAAAAATATGCTATCATTCATTTCAAATCAGAGTTTTACAAAGGCATGTCCCAAAATCTAGAAACATAAAATGTGAATGATAACAAGTTTTAGCCATCTTCGAGTCCATGCCACTCTATGCCATAAGTTGCTCATTTACCTAAGATAAACATGCTTAAAAAAGGGTCATACGAGGTGAGTGAAATTCATAGGTTTATATAAAATGGTTTTGAAATTATGTTTGATATAACCCATAAGTTTTGGTGGTAATAACTGCAATGAGTTATACTTATTATAGAAAACAGTATTATTCGCCCTAAGATTATGAATAATTTTTTAAACTCAATAGAACCCGGGAACTTTACCGGAGATATATTGGAGTCACTACCCTAAGGGATACTATCAATCTTACTATCCAAAAGAGATATTGGGAGTTATTACCCAAGAGAAATTGGGAGATACTACTTCAAAACAGATATTGGGAGATATTACCACCAAAGAGATATTAGGGAGTTTTTACCATAAGAGATACTTCATGTTTTTAGGCAATAATATAACAGGCGTAGCACATAGTTTAGAGAACATTGCATCATGGTTTTACAGTAGATATCACAGGTTTATAAAGAATGTGAGTTATGGAATCATCTATGTCGTTGGAAAAGTAATCACATTGTCTTATAAGATAAACGAGTATGCAAAAGAGTGTGTAAACAAACATTGTAATCCCCCTCGCGGGCTTTATTTAAAACATGTAATTAAGTAAAGGCGAGGTTTTGAATTCACAATATCGGTGTAAGTAATTGTATATATTAAAAAAAATGAGATGTTTCCCCTCGCGGTTTATATAACATTCAAAAGATTAAAAGGCGAGGCTTGACTACTGATGATATGTAGATGGATAATAACTATTCCAAAATGAAAGCTGAACGACCTTAATCACAATCTTAACAGGGGATTGGTTGATATAGCCAATTGATAGTAAACAGCCACGTCACGCAACTGAGATAAATATGTTGAAGTCGTAGGAAGATTTGTACTTAGAACTTTAGTTTTAAGAGTTATGAGGGTTTGATTGAAGAGTTTGGAATTCATTGTGATCACCGTTCGGGCCATCTTATTGCAGAAGTCATTCAGTAAAGTCTTGAGGCAGCTAGCGCACTTAAAATTGTAACCCAACAAACTCATTCAGTTGATATAATACCAAGATGAAAACCCTTAATATGTAGCTCCTAGTATTGTGATACGTTATAATACGGTTTTAAGCGTTTTTATCTTTATCTGGAAATGTTTAGACGAGAAGCGTTAATTAAAGTTATGTCTTGTAAGGTTTTAAACATGTTTTTGTACTTTTTCAAAATGTTACATTTTAGACCCTTGAGTTTGAAAAATGGTAAAATATACCCTTAAGGTTTGCACTTTTACGAGTTTGGTCCTTCAAGTTTAAAAGATTATTATACCAAGTAAACTTGCAACTTTGAAAAGTGACATTATAGACCCCTATAGTTATTAAACTTTGATTTAAATGACATATTCAAGCCCTTTTAGTTATTAATTTCAGAAAGTATTTCAGAAAGTTACGATATATACCCCTTGCATGGATTATAATTACAAAACATGTCCAAATTGCCATGCAAGCTTATTTTAACATTTCAATAGACATTTATAAGTTATAATAAACTAAAATATGAAGATTTAACGCAACGCAAGTTTAAAATAACGATTCGTTAAGCTAGGAAGCAAAACGGGTCAAATTAGGGTTTTAAAACGTAAACGCGCGGGTTTTAAGTTCAAATTCCTTCATTAATCAATAAAGTGGTTATTTTAACATTAGTTAAGCATGCTAGGATAGATTATAACAATATTTAATCATTATAACATTTAGTTTTAAGAAAAACGCGAAATTAGGGTTTCGGGTGTACGGTTTTGGATCAAAATGGAAAATGAGCATGAATTGAGTTATGAAACTTTAACAAGAGTATATTTAGGATCATATGAACATTATAAAAGTGTAGGAGCAGAAGTAGAACATTCAAAACCTGGGTTTGAGCTTTAAGGAGCAAAAATGGTGAAAATGGGTTGTTTCGGGTAGTATTTCCACTCGTACGCCTTGTATCTTGTTCCCGGGGCTTCAAATCTTCAAAGCTTCGCTTCTTAGACTTCTTTAATGATCCTAGGATCATAAGGGAGCAAAGGATTGCTGCCAAATGGGTTATAGAAAGATGAAGGTGGGTGCGAGTTTGAATGAAGGTGTGGAAGTCCTATTTATACTTGAAATAAGGCAAGGAGGCTAAGTAACCTTCAAGATCTATTCTAGGACATGTGTACATGCTATCTACTGATGTGTGAAGTCTAGAGGATGAGTTATACAAGCTATGATAGTAGATTAATGTGTTAGATAGGCTAAATGCTTGCCACGGCTGCCATGGGTAAAAAGAGGGTCATGTGGCTTCATTTGAGGCCAAGGGAATGTTATAGCAGCTGCATAAGCTTCTTAGGGTGCATGTGGGTGAGTCATGGAGGTGCTTTTGTGCAAAGAAGTTCTTAAAATGGGTCTAAATGCAAGAAACATAGCCGCGGGTCTGTTTTGGTTATATAGGGCTCGAATTCAAGTTTCTTGGCCAATATTTCGAGTATATTGATCATAGAATGATTAAAACATGTCCTTAGGGTTTATAGCAAGGCTTATCAATGGAAATTTGCAAATGGTTTGGGATAAAACGGGTTGAAATTGAGTAAACATAGTCGCGGGTCATTTTAGGGTTGATTAGGGTTTCCTTGGGTTTTCTTGTTTGAATTTCGTGTGCATTTGCTTAGTAATGATAGATTATGGATCATAGGACTTATATTAATGGTTTACATCAGTAGTTGGTTTGTGGTTCGAGTTTTAAATGGGTAGAAGTGGTAATTTAGGCCGCGGGTTGAATTAGGGTTTCATAGGGCACGAATTGAATTTCTAGACTTGGAATTCATGTATACTTGTGTTATAAGTGTGGATAAATGATCACAAGGCTAATATTAGGAGTTAGTAACAAGAATTGATAAGTGGTTTGGATTTAAAATGGGTGAAAACGAGTAAACGAGTCGAATGATCCATTTAGGTACGTTTAGGGTTTCTCGGATTTAATTCTTGTATAATTGAGATGAAGTGATGAAATGATGATTGTATATGATTGATAATGTTGTAAAATAAGTTATTACAACTTATTTGAGTGTTGGTTGAGGTTTAGAATGGATAAAAACGAAGAAACGGGTCACAGTTTTAGTATGTTGCTCGGGTTAGGGTTTCTGACTTTTGAATTAGGGTTTTAAGAGTAAAAATGTGTATGAAAGATTATGAGTAGAATAATTAGGGTTTACACATTGTATATTGAGTGTAGTAGCTTGTACACAAGTGATGGTGAAGAAATTAGAATGAAAACGGAGGTAAAACAGCTATTTTAGATGTCATGCTTAATGACTTGTACATTGTGCTTTGTGATTTGAAACTTGTACTTGAACTTGAGGGATGAGTTTATTATTTCAAATGAGATGTTATGATACTTGATATATATGCGTAGTAGCTTGTACATTCACTTTTTTTTGATTATTAACCTTTCATGGGTCTCCAGCCGTTGAGAACATAATCTTGAGAGATGTTGGTGTAGGTACGTAGTCTTGTCTGTTTCTTCTCCAAATGAGCCTAAGTCACATGTATTTCCTCTAAATGCCTTGCAAATGCTAAATACCTAAAAAGGAACGATTAAGTACCTATTTTGGGCATAAATGCATGATTTAGGGGGTTAAATAACCTTGAAAAAGTGTATAAAATGACACCTCATCAAATACCCCTACACTTGGGATTTGCCTGTCCTCAAGCAAATGGGCTTTTCTACCTAGACAATAGCAGTATTATGGTCATTTAACCTACTCTTTAAAAGTATTTTACAACACAACCTTATAGACCTCGTAATTAAAAGCACGGAAAGTATATAGTAGCACATCACATAAGTGTTTAGGATTCTCTCTTTCCTCGGATGTATAATAAATTATAACATAACGGGGAAACAGAAAATCAACACTCATTACCTGTCATAGCATATAAATTACCATAGGCTTGGTAAAGGATCAAACCTCCACCGCTAGGCGCAAGCATTATTCATTACTATCTAATAGGTCTTTTAAAGGGTTGTGGGGTGCAGGTGTAAGATAACATATAATGAAAATAGAAACAGATGGGATACTATTGAGGTAAATTTATGTGGGCTGCTTGAGCTTGATAAAAGTGACCTCAACGGTAATAAAGATCGAATTCGGCTTGGTTCCTCCGGAGCATAGTCCTTCGTCTCCTAGCTGAAAAAAAGAAAGAACACTGTTAGCTTGCCCCAGGGTGTGAGTCGGGGACCAACTCCGGCATGAGAGTAAGTACAATGATTGTGAGATAAATGCGGAGAAAGTAAAGTATGGTCCGGAAAGGTGTTGTGTCCCGTCCTAGGGAAATGAGCCCTACCTTTATACTATTTGGGATTCGCTACAAGACATAACCATGGGGCTCTCTCTTGGTACAACTTGTCGGCTACGTGTCCTTCTAAGGACAGTGGTCCTTCACAAGGACTGTACCTTTGTCTGATTTTCCTTTGACACCGCTGCATTAGGACGAAGCTAATAACTCCAGACCTGATATGTCCTTCGACATAACAGCTTCTCTAGAATTCTAGTGGTGACTCCGAACCTGATTTGTCCTTCGACAAGTCAACATCTCTGGAGCGTTTGTTTGGTTTAGCCCGTGCTGGTTTAGTAGCAGTATCTAAGTTGTATTTCTCTTTCGGATGTTCTAGGGGAGACTATAATGTTATAGGGTGGAGGACTATTAGAGAACTATACCTCATCATGCCCCCCCCCCCACCCCCCCCCCCTCCCCCCCATCACCCCCCACCCCCCCCCTCACCCCTACACCCCCCAGGTTCCCCCCCCCCCCCCCACCCAGTCTCCCCACCCCCCCCCCCCCCCCAGCCCCCCCCCCCCCCCCCCCCCCCCAGTCTAGTATCTGCCAAGCTAGCTTGTCAGTGCTAGACTTAAATGTGCTTTTACATCATTAATGTTCTGCTTATGCAGACATGGCTTGCTTTTTGTCCATACACTTTCTTTACAACGTGTCACTTGGTAATTTTCCAACCGTCGTGTCTTTTCCTTCTTTCCCTATAAATGGCAGTCTTATTTTTTACTTTTCGCTTTACCCCTGCTTTATTAAAAACACACATTGTTTCTGGAGCTATCGTTTTTGTTTTCTGCCGCTGTTTACCTTGCTCCGGATTCTTTACTTTCCTATGCATCTTTTTCTTTCCCTCTTACTTTTTCAATTATGGCTAAAAAAGATATGTGTCTATATCATTCTCGACTCACCCCGGATGACCTAAACGATCTGATCATCAAATACAAAATTCCCTGTGATCTCCACCCTCGGCTACCCTCAGAAGAATTTGTGATGTCCGAGCTTCCGGATGATGCCATTGGTATTTGTTATCGGATCTTTAATTTTTCTGGTGTTTGCATTCCTTTTTCTTCCTTCCTCCTGGCCCTTATCAAACATTACAGGGTCTACTTCTCTCAGTTGGGTCCTCTGGGTCTTAATAAGGTTATTACCTTTTAAGTGCTGTGTCAGTCCTTGTAGATAGAGCTATCAGTGACCTTATTTAGGGTTTTCCAGACTTTGTGCAAACAAGGTGATTGGTTTTCATTTGCCAAGCGTCGTGCCCTTTCTCTGGCCTGTATTGATGACAAACGTTCTTGTATGAAGCATTGGAAGAGTGGCTTCTTTTTAGTTGATCGGCAGGCTATTCTGGATGCTATGGTTTGGAGACATCCGGACGCAACTATTGATGATCCAAGGCCTGCTACTGGTTCTTTTAACATGGATGATGTGCGTTGTCTGAGCGCTCATGTTATAAAGTTAAGGGATATGCCTGAGGGTGTATTGGTTTTGTCTGGGTTGAGTCGAGTTTAGAAGAACCATTTTTGTAATCCGGTGCTTCGGGGTGCCAATGGAAATGGTATGGGGGTGGGTTGTAACTGTTTTGCGTTATGTCCTTGGCTTTTGTTGCTTGCATTTATTGCTGTTTTACTTTTTGTAGTTATGGGTATTCATGATTTTCTCTGCCTTCCTGAGTGGACTGGTGTTGAGGTCCAGGAGGAGCCTCATTTGGATGTTAGGCCAACCCTTCAAAGGCTTCCCTTTTACTGCACTCCCCCTGCTGCGACCGATGCTATTATCCCAAACCATACTCCAAAGGATCTTTTCGCTGGTACCCCTAGTTCCAAGATTCTTGCTAAGGCCAAAGCTTCTCATAAGTAAAAGACCTCTACTTCTGGTGCCGCTTCAAGCCATGTTGCTAAGCGTACTAGGTCTGCCTTGGCTCAATCGTCTGGTAGTACTACTTGGCCTAGTTTGTTTGCAGGTGATGATGATGAAAGTGATGATGATGATGCTTGCATGGAGATTCCATTGGTTACTCCTCTTCGTTCTGATGCAGTGATCCCTTCCTCAGGGAACCATGGTGGGAGTTCCGTTGCTCCTACTGCTGAAGGCTCTAACACCCAAGGTAAGTTTTTTTTCTTCACTGTCTTCTTTCTTTTTCTTATTGTGTTTTTATTTTACAGACTCTCGGGGTAAGGGCATTATGGTTGATGATGCTGCTACACCTTCTGGTGGTGTAAGCCGACAGAGACCATCCTCTGGACCTACTCCCTCATTTAGGGATCTTTCTAGTGATGCTATTCATTCGGACTTCTTCCCCTTTTCCGCTGGTCCTTATTATGCCACTTATCCTGAGGATGGTGTTGCTGGGAATTGTGAGTTTACTCAGGAGGAATGGGATGCTCCCTACGGACCTACTTTCAGAGTTCTAACGAAGGAGGTTTTTAAGGATCCTACTGTTTGTAAGACTATTGTTGATCAGTTTCCCACACCAGGAGAGATAGTTCGAGTTGAGGGTTTGTCTGATGATCAATTAACTACAAAGATGAGTGTGTTGCACTGTATGATGATGTCACATGGTGGCGAGCTTCTTTCTCGCTATCATGGGCTGAATCAATCTCATCATAAGTATGTGTTATCAACAGATTCCAGGCTGAAGGGTTATGAGGAGAAGGTTGTTGGCTTGATTGGGCTGGAACTTCAAGTATCTACCTTGAAGAAGCAGGTTTCTGGACTTAATGATAAGCTTGCTACCTCTTATGCTTCTTTTGCCAAGTCCAAGGCCAAGGGAAAGGAGAGGAAGAAGAAGATTAAGTCCTTTAGTAAAAGTCTGGATAATTTGCATTCTAAGGTGGCTCATCTCTCCGCCGCTCTTAATCGAGCTACTATTCTTGAAGCTGAAAGGGATGAGGAGATTCTGCGGCTAAAGGCTACTCCTCCAAAAATTTCTTCCTTCTTCTAGGGCCAATTTTGGGGTTTCGTCCAAAAGTTTCTTTCTTCTGATGAGGTTAGTAGAGTTCAAGGTGAACTCTTGTCTTTGGTTGCCAGTGCTGGATTTAAGCGTGGGTTGAGTATGCATTGGACTAAGGATGAGTTTGCTGATGTGTTAAAAAAGATGGTTAATTTTATGCCTAGTGCTCAGGAAAGGCTTGCTGAAGCTTCCCTCCTTATTGCTCAAACTGACTATGCTTTTCTTAACAAGATTTCTAAGTATGCTGCTAAACCTCTATCAATTATCCTTCAGCTTGAACTTGAGAAATTGGTTCGTCCGGCCAATGTCCCCATTCCAAGGGATAATCGTGTTTCTCCTCCTATTACAAAGGAGTCGACCGTGACACCTATTTCCAAATCCTTGGAGTTGTCTGCTAATGTTGTCCCTGCCTCCCTTGTCGTTGCTTTGGAGCAGAATAAGGAGCAGGTGAGTACTGCGGTTGATGGGTCGGATCTTGAGATGACTGATGGTGCTGCCCCTTCTAAGTCTGAAGGTGTTTTTATGCAGGGTACTTCTCATGTTTTGGATGATGTTGCTAAAGTGACCGTGGTAGGGTCGGAGCGTGTTTCCTCTGGCCTTACCGATGTTGTTGTGGCCCTTTTTGCTGATGAGAAAGGTGATGGTTTTGCTCCTTCTTCTACCGTTGAAGAGGTTGTTGTTCCCCCTTACAGGGTTTAGCTTTCTAGCTTTTTCCTTTTTCTTTCCTTTCTTTTTTTTTGTTTTTAAGTCCATTTTCTATTAGGGGAGGGGCGCGTGGTATGCCAGAGAACACTTGTTGCTCTGAGCTTGGGGCAAACTGACTATAGATGTGTTGTTGTCCATCCAGCGGATCCTGAGTCATGCCACCCTCCCTAAGCCGAATGGATTCCCCCCTGGGACCTGTAGTATAGCTGGTCAAGCCTCTGTAGGTTCAATGGGCTAAATATTGCTTTCTGAAGCAGACATCATACTATTATGCGTGGCCCTTAAACTTGCATGGTTACTAGTTCGTTAAGTATTGTTTTACTTTCTTTGTGTAACCACCGACTACATTCGGATAATTGTATTTCCGCCTTCATTCGGCTTGTAATAGGTGCTTTGTAATATAATTTCCCTTTTAATATTATCCACTCTTTGGTACGCTGGTTTGTTTCTCATAGCTTGTTTGTAATGTTTATACGTTCATATCTAGCACTTTAGCATTAGTTTATGACCCAAAACGCCTTATGTTTGCTCCTGCTATATGTTTTTTATATGGTCCGGATGATTATATCCGGACCACCTCATATATCAGAGCAAATGTTTATAAGCTATGTTCGTATAGATTACAAGTTTCTTGTGTTTCCTTCCTCCCTTGTTGTTATATGTTCTCTCCACGACGTTGTTGTTCATCGGAGATATTTGCCCGGAAGGAGGAGATCACTGTGTCTCCTCCTTCGGCCTTATGCTAAAGTTTTTGTGTTTTAACTTTGCCTTCTCATACGTGTTTCGTGTGTATGGGGTAAGTGTGTTCTTTTACTAATATTCGGAGGTAGCGAGCCATCCGGAGCTTACCATGCTTCGTGTTTGCATCATTATTACTTATCCAACAAAATTTGACATTATCATGCTAAGGTAAAAATCGAATACTTAAATATAAAAGTAGAAGGGCCCTCTGAGGTGAGCTAACACTTTGAAAATGGCTACCTTGGATGGGTTACATAGTGCTTTTAGACATATGCTACAATTACAAGTCCATTCAGTTACTCCCACTAGCTTTGTGGTTGCAGTTTGGTTTTGCCCCTAGTGCCTTGCTTGTCGCTTTGCCTTTCTTGCTGCTGCTTGTCTCTTCTACTGATGGTCTTGTTTTAATACCTGCCGATACTTCCTGGTTGAGGAATTCTAGCATTATAGTTGCCAGCCCTGTCAACACTTCTGCTTTTAGGTTCATTATTTTTAGAAGATGTGTGATTCGAAACTTGTAGAATGGGACCGTTGCATCTATAATTTCCTCTTTGTACCTTCTTTCTTATTATGTTGCCAGTGTATGGTTTCCTTCTACCTGAGTAACCAATGTTAATGAATCAATAAAGACATGTAAGTCCTTCATACCTTGATTAGCATAGGCAGCTAGTCTTGCCAATAGTGCTTCACAATCCATGGCATGGTTGGATGCTTTAAACTTCAACCGGATTGCATATGAATACATTTTTTCTTCAGGACTGATCAGGATGATTCCTATACCCGAACCTTCTTCAATTGTTTCTCTACGTAAATACAACCTCCAAGCCCTTGTTGTTGGGGTTGAATTTGCTTGAAATCCCTTACTTAGGTCGAATATCCCCCCTTTGTTTGCATCTGGTGTCTCCTCTACTTGCTCCCATTGACCAAAGAACTTCTTCACTACCGGTCCTTTAGCCTCTGATTTGAATATAATAGTATATATAAAATATATATATCCTAAAATACCATATAAGTAATAGTATATAGAAGGAAAGGTACATTGCCCCAAATCTAGGTCTAGAACGACCGCGAGTCTATTCTGACTTGTCACCTGAAGATAAGGAAAGGTACAATGCTAACATTTGGGCAACGAACATCCTACTTCAAGGGCTGCCAAAAGATATCTACTCCCTTATCAATCATTACACCGATGCAAAGGACATATGGGACAATGTGAAGATGCTCCTGGAAGGTTCAGAATTAACAAAAGAGGACCGTGAATCACAACTGTATGATGACTTTGAACACTTCCGTCAGAACAAGGGAGAAACCATTCACGACTACTATGTCCGGTTTGCCAAACTCATCAATGACATGCGGAACATCAAGATGACCATGTCCAGAATGCAGTTGAACTCCAAGTTTGTGAACAACATGTTGCCTGAATGGGGTAGATTTGTAACAGCAGTGAAACTGAACAGAGGATTGAGGGACTCCAACTATGATCAGTTGTATGCTTATCTGAAGCAACACGAGGCACATGCCAATGAGAACAAAATGATGCTGGATCGATTCACTCAACACACTATGGATCCACTTGCTTTGATGTCAAATGTCTCACACCAGCAGCACTATTCACAATCATCTACAACTCCACCATCCACATATGTTCCACCACACTTTGCTGACAACACTCAACTTGATTCGAGACTCTCTCCAACAGACAACTTAATTGAGAATTTAACCAACACACTTGCCCTTTTCACCCAATCATACAAAACATACCTACCTCAAACAAACAATCAACACAGAACTTCATCAAATACAAGGAACCAAGCTATAGTTCAAGATGGGAGAGTTGTGGTTCAGAATGTTCAAGGTCGACAGAATAGAGGTCAGGGGAACAATGCACGGGGTGGAGGTGCAGCTGGTTATGGGGGAGCACAGAACAAAGTTGGGAATGCTAATCCAGGTCAAGCAAGGTAGATTAAGTGCTACAACTGCAACGGTATAGGCCACATATTAAGGAACTATACTCAACCCAAGTGTCTACAGAACTCCGAATACTTCAAAGACAAGATGTTACTGATGCAAGCTTAGGAGAATAGGGTGGCATTAGATGAAGAGTAGTTATTGTTTATTGCAGGTGGACGAGACAACGCTATTGATGACGATGTGGATGAGCAACTTGTTTAGGATTTAGCACTCAATGTGGACAATGTGTTTCAAGCTGATGACTGTGAAGGCTCCCACGGCACAAACTATGTTCATAGCTAATCTATCATCCGCAGATCCTGTTTATGATGAAACCAGTCTGTCTTATGATTCGGACATTCTATCTGAGGTACACAACCATGATCACTATTAGGATGCTGTTTGTGAACAACATGAAGAACACGAGATGCATGACGATGTACAACCAAACTACGTTGTTGACTCACATGCTAATTATACTAGTGATAGTAATATGATTCTGTATGAACAGTATGTAAAGGACAACGCATTGTTAGTTGTACAAAGTAATGTATCTTATGTTCCAAATGATGCATACATGATGATATTTAATGATATGCATGAACCGCATGCCCAACCTGTCTCAGTCACAACAAGGAACACAGTAGTCGACAATTCATTAACTGCTGAACTTGCAACATATAAGGAACAAGTTGAACTGTATGAAAGACGGGCCAAGTTTGAATTAACAGAAAGAGAACAAAAGATTAATGAACAATTAAGAATAGTTATCATTGACCATAATATTAAGGAAGAAACTTTGAGCTTATCTTTTCTCTGCGGTTATCTTTTCTCTGCGGTTTACGTTTGCGTTACGTATATTTCCCTACTTGGTTATGTAGAAACTATGAATATAAATACTAAATTCGTTTCTAAGACATTGTGAGTGACACAATGGTCTCGTTTACTTCTAAAACATCATGAGTAATACGATGATCTTTAAAACTCTTCAGGACTTTACATTATATCGTTTTTCATAACTTTAAAAATTATCGCAATCTGCCGACCCCACTGGCTATTTTACTATTTGACTCTGAAGACGACTTTGAACACCTGTCCCATACTGTTGAAACATCTACGTTATATCGTTAAATCTCAATTTCTCTTACTTCTCGTAACTCCTAGGAGCATGCCGATTAATCCGCACACAACTTTTACCCATCACCTCATAGCATCCCATTTTTGGAAACACGACTTTTGAAATTCGACTTATTTCATTTCCTTTACCCCGTTCGATTTTGAAGTAAATACCGACGGACAAACCAGGAATGAGTTCCACACGAGATCTAGTGTATTGCAACCCAACGAATTGCTAATGCTATCGAAGCTAATATTGTTTATAAGGAAAGAATCTACATGGCTCGCGACTAAATGGATTAGGTCGTATGTTAGGAAACCAGGGTAGTAATGAATGCCAACAACAAAATAAATGACAAAAGGCCGTGAGAGCTTACATTGCTAAACCAAATTACAAGGACGGATATGTAGCAAAATTTCCATTCTACAACAAACGTAAGTTGCACCACACTGCACTGTGAAGTGCAATAACTACAAGAGTGTTGGCCGCGTGAGTAGAAATGTTAGGACACCAGTCTCGATATTCAACTTAGAGGCCGTAGTCCGTGCGAACCGTATTTAGGAGGTTAAAACTTGTTGGGACTCTAACGCCGTCAAAGATAACGCTAATGTTTAAGGAGAGATTTTTCCTATCTAGGTGAAACCCAAAGTAGACATAGACTGTAAATCTCAAAGATTTGCACTAGTACTGTACCTTTTAATTTGCGTGTAAAGGTGGTGTTTTCCTTAAATCCTTTGTTCAATTTGTGTCATGACGATTTTGTCAGTTACACTTCAATTCTCTAGTAAATGTATGTAAGCTACTCCTTGAGTCTGTTACCGTCTTACAACCCATTTCACTATTATTATGTAAACTGTCTTACTGGTATTAACTAACTGGATGGTATCCTATGAACTATTTTAGTGTCGTCTTATAAACATAGTTGTTGTCACGTTATAAACTATTCTACCACCAGTTTACAAACCGTATGCTGGTAGCTTCTTGTTTATTTTAACACCTTCTAAACTATTTTGATATCATTCTATAAACCATTTTGTCAACATTTTATAATTATCCTACTATTACCTCATAACTTATCTGACTATCAATTAATGAACTAACTCGTTTCCATCTTATAACATATTTTACGGTTAATTATAAACTCTTTTACTACCCTATTATAAATTACTTTACAGTCATCTTACAAATTATTTCGTTGTCACCTCATGAATTATTTCATTGTCATTTATAAACTATTTCGCCGTCAATGTATGAACTATGTCATCATCATCTTATGAACTACTTCGTGTCTTTTATAAACCATTACGTTGCCACTTTATAAACTGTTGGGTTGTCAACTCGTAAACCATTTGTTACCATTACATTATAAACCGTCACGTAACTTTCTCCTAAACTATTTTTGTTAGGATTAATGTTTTCTTAACTTAGTACCGACAGTACAAATAGTTAGTACTGTCAGCTATACTTAGTACCGACAGTACAAAGTAGTTAGTACTGCTAGTTAGTTAGTACCGTTAGTAGTAAGTTAGTTAGTACCGTTGGGAAGATATTTAAAAGATATTTATGAGATATTATATAAAAAGATATGTAAGCCTTTTAGGGTTATCCTTTAGATATAAAAGGAACCCTAGGCATAGTTAGACATAAGAGTTCAACACAAGATCATACAGAACATATATCATAGTTAGCAATCTGTAATATTAAAGAACACATTAACAAAGTTGTTATTCAGTTGTTCATTGTTCTTCTTAGTACTTGTGTTAAGATTCCGCATTAATACATAGTATTCATAGTCATTGTTTCTACATAGTTATTTGTATTTATACATCTTGGCTATCATCCTTTATAGGCTGACAAAGATCCATTCAGTTTAAATCAGGACCTTCAAGTGGTATCAGAGCCATTGAGAAACTCTGAATAAGAAGAACAGATAAAACCAGTTATTCATCTCCAACCATCAAATCTAAACAATAACCAATAGAACTAGAAGATTTTCTTCAATATACTTATCTTTTAGTGAGATAGAATCACGTGAATTATGAAATTCTTGTACTGACAAAACCTCTATGGATCTGAAGTTAAAGCAAAGGGATTTATAATACCAATTTCCTCTTAGTGGGAAGCTCCAGTATTGGTTGTCAAAAAGAGGGATGGATCCTTCAGGATGTACAATGACTACCAAAAATTTAACAAGCTAACCGTGAAGAACCGTTACCCGTTACCTAGTATAGACGATCTTTTCGATCAACTACGAGGATGTAGCGTCTACTCGAAAATTAACCTAAGGACTAGCAACCACCAACTAGAGTTCGAGAAAAAGATATTCTAAAACCGCATTTAGGACCAACGCACCAGAGGTATTCATGGATCTCATGAATTGGGTGTGCGAACCGCACTTGGATAAGTTCGTGATAGTATTCACCAATGATATCTTAACCTCTACTCGAACACACACACTCAACAAGCGACTTCTATCGGGGCGCGCGAGTCTCTCACTCTAGGCATAACTGGTATCTCCTATCTATTACTCTATCAATATCCGCCGAGCCTCTATGCACCCACACTACAATCAACTCCCCAACAAACACGTCAACACAACGCCATCTCTCATAAGGATCGACTATCTCCCCCGCGTATGCGTGCGCGCACTCTATCTATCACGTCCACGCACTTAGTTGCATAAAAACAGAGATTACAAGACATATCACGTCAAAACACACCAAGAGTGAACAAGTCAGCGCGCGAAACAAATCCCGCAGCTGCATTAGGCGCCAATCTCTACTCTACTACACTCCGGCTACAGCGCAACAAAAAAATGAAAATTCTTCTCTATCATATCTCATCGATCACGAGCGCGCCGTTTACGTACATGATGATATATTGAAGATTTCTTCTCTAGATCGAGAACTCTCTTCTTACACACCCAAAACACTTGAGCGACACCGTCAGTGAAAACATATGAGATATACAGGCCGGCGAACGGCACACAAGACATCTCATCTCTCTATTCACAATCTTGTTAACACTATCATAAGTTCTCTCTCTCTCTCTACTATCTCTCTCAAACAATCTGTACAACGACCAAACATAACAAACACCACACTATGATCCGCTGCGTCTCTTAAAAGTCTACCACAACACCACTGCTCAACAACACATACGAACCGACAGATAAAAGGAACTGACGTGAATCGAGCGAGATAAACCGATCTATCTCAATCTACACAACACCACACTGGCAATCACCACAACAACTATACATCTCTCCTTATACACCACACGCCACTACTACCATCACATCGATAACCAAGCACACAGAACTCCCACACACACAGCTCATCTCATACGAGTGCGCGAGAGAATGTTATACTCGAGAGCGAAGAGAGTAAATGTTTATATAGAAGCGAGCGAGACCACGAGAGCGAGAGCTAGATGCGCGTCGTTCTTCCCTCACCATCTCTTCTATATATCACCTACTCAGCAACGGCTCTATTCTTGACATATCTTTAAAGGACATCACACACACACTAAAACCCGACGTATGACACACACGCACACACTGTTCGATGGTAATATTTTCATTAGGCGTAAGCTCACTACATAATACGCTCTAAAATGCTCTGTAACACAGCGTTGCAAATTAACACTCCACTCTAGCTCTAGAAGACACTATAGCGCGTCACGTGAAGTAGTCTACATCTTCCCAGCCAAAGGGTGCCGTCTAGAGCTGAATGATGTGTGCGATATCGCGCTTTTATCTCTCTATCTCCTCTGAACTCTCTACCACCACCAAGATATCATGAAACATAATCCACTACATACACAGTTGCAAATATTTGAGTGAGAGCAGAGAGCGCAACTCTATCTAGTATGGATAAGAAAAAGGTGCTCTTTAAAATACTAAAGATCTCTATATATCTATATCTTACTATCTCTCTAACATGTTGACTTCGTTAGTAGAAAGACAAAACACACAAACACACACTTATGTTAAAACTCGTTGGAGAATAAGAGAAGTATCATGCATGGGGTCATACAAATCTGAACTATTTCATCCACCCTGAGGATCGGGTAAGAATATATCATAATCTTAAGTATTGTACCTATGGCCCAACATGGAAGCAAGCATCGCCACCGGTATCAACAAGTGCTTGACCGTGTTTTAAGGAGGTGGACGATTATCAAAAGCCACCCGGTTTACTGGTACAACCAGAAATACCCCATTGGAAATGGGAAAATATAGCCATAAACTTTACCACAAGCCTGCTAAAGACAACAAGCTGTTACTACACAATTTTGGTAATCGTGATCATTAAAAGAATTATGCTGGCGTGAGATACAAACCCTTATAATTTCATGTTGGAGTCATCTCTGTGGAAAGGAGTGATACGTTTTGGCAAATGGGGAAAGCTGAACCCGCATTATATTAGACCTTTCAAAATTCGTGCTAGAGCGAGAACCATTACTACCCGACTCGAACTCCCAGATCAACAAAGCAGAGTCCATAGCACTTTTCATGTACCAAACTTGAAGGAGTGTTTGTCTAACGAAACACTCGTCATTCACCTAGGAACGCGAAGATCAATTCCTAAGGAAATACCCCTTACATGTTTTCAAAATCTATAACGGCACTAAATGTCATGGCTTAATCTTTGAGGACAAATATCTTTTAACGGGGGAAGGATGTCACACCCTGTAAATTTCAGGTCATTATTTTAAACTTTTCTGATCATTACTTTTGACATTTATACGTTACGTTAAAATCTGGCAATTTTCTAGGAGGTCGTCTCGTGTAAAACTGAAAATCGTTACCGAAAGCGTTCCAACGTCGGACTAAGAATAGTCTACGTGTATTATACCTAATAAATTCATTCTATGTCATTTCGTGGTTTACGAATATTTACGTTTGAAAATTTTATATTTTTGGCGTGAGTTTACGTTTTTTTGCGTTTTTGATCAAACAGAACCCTGGAAACCCGTAATCTTTTCGTATAAACTCTAGTTATCGTATATCTCGGGTTTAGAAGCCTAAAATTTCATGGTCACCGCTCCCCCTACTAAATTCACATGCATACATACACACTAAAATTAATTCATGTGGAATCTTTCTACTTTATTTTGAATTTCAAACACCATCACATGCATGCAAGACATGGAAAGTGATATACTTGTTTTATTCCTCACTACAAGCCAACTCTCCTTACACACTTCTTGTCTCTTAGCACCAAGTTAGGACCACATAGTTTAAGCCGCTACAAGCTAACCTTGGAGCCAAAGAAAAACATATGGCTTCCATTTTTTTCCTTGTTCTAGCCGAGCCACAACACACACACATACACCTTTGGTTTGTGTTGGTCACATGATACCATAAGCCATAAACCTTCAGACTCATCCTATATAAACCCCTTTATAAGATTTGAGGTCATTTGGTAAACACATAGCCTCACAAAAAATATTTTTCTCCTCTCTTTCTCTCCTTGTGGTCATGGCACAACACAACACAAACAACACTACCCACTTTCATAACTTTGAATTCACAAGATCCAAGCATCCTAAATCCAATTTCTAACAATATGGGGTTTTCTTCCAAGTAAATCTAATCAAGGTTTATAAGGTCCGATTCCAAGATCTCATATTAGGGATTTGATATATTATTAGGGGTTTTCAAGAATTATCAATCGTTTCAAGATCTAGGTTTTAGATCCTTGTATTCTATTCTTGACCTTCCACATATTAGTAAGTATAGTTCTCGACCTTTCCTTTTGATTCTCTTTTGTTTTCTTGAGTTCTTGGTCAAGTTTTATATAATATATATACTAAGTATATATATATATATAAATATGTAATAAATATATAATATAAAATATATATATATATATTATAATATATATAATATATAAGTATATATATATATACTAGTTTCGTAACCCGCCTGACGGGCGGGTTCGCTTCTGATATTTGTTTAGTTAAGATGTGTGTGTGAGTTTGGCTTTATACTTTTTAGTGTTTAATGTATTTGGACTGAAGGGGTCTATTTGTTCATTTATTTCCGCTTTGGGTGTTATTTTGTCCGTTCAATATACAATGTTTTGTTTGGTTTGAGCTGGTCTGTTTTGGACTCCTTAATATTGTGTCATTATAATTTATAATTTTTAGTCCCTTGAATAATAAATTCTACATTAGATCGTTTTTTGTTAGTTCGCCGTATTTAAGTTCATAATTTTTAGTAGTCCCTGAATAATAAAGACTGACCATTAATCGTCGGGTAGACTTGTGGTTTTTGTAACAATTAATAATTTTGTTATTTTTTTGTTATTGAATTTGTTTATGGTTTTTTTTCTGTTAAAATATGTTATAATTCGACTATGTGAGCAACTCCTCGCTCATCTTCCTCTTCAAGAACTGAGTTATCATATAGTAAGACTCTCTCATCTTCCACACCTTTTTAAAATAATATGCATTAAAAATCATATATGTATCGCCAAAATCCAGCCTCCCATTGTTACCGAGCATACGTGGCTAATTTAGTTTCTTAGCTATGGAAAATATTTTGAAGATCATCAAGTAATACTTCAACTTCTGATGCAATGCCCTTGAAAAGATGTATTTAATTTGTGGACGTCAAAGTACTATAGAATATGTGCATAGAAACAGAAATTTTTGGAGAATGTTTAATCAAAATTAGAACATACATCCCCAAAAGCAAAAGAGTTTTGAGAAACTTAGGAATCAAGACTTCCAAGTGTTGACTGTGAATTTCCATCAAGTTCATTCGCTTGATCATCCAGAGCTTTAATACCAGAACCATACATTGTTTTCAACTTGTCTAGACCAGCTCGAAGTTATTCTATAGCATGTACCAGTATACCCCATATTAAAATCTGTCTTTTCATTAGATAGTAAATCCATGTTTTGATTATCACCAAATTTGTATCCATTCCCTGCTCTCCTATAGCATCATCATGTTCTTTACATTAGTTCAGGATTTAACAGTGACAAAAAATATACAGATAATGATATGATTTTTTTTAAACGATCATATTTGGCTTTCATTTTATAGTAACAATCTTTCTTGAAATTTTTTCCTAAAAGACGGTATAAGTTAGAGTATGAAATGACTAACCTCTTCACTTTAAGAGTTTCTTGTATCGCGGATAGTGCTTATCTAAGTTCCTCGGTGTTAGCAGTCAACTCCTTATTCTCAATCAGCAAGAGTCCCATATTATATTGATAATCAAATAGTTGTGCAAAGAAGCAACAAATATGATTAGACGTCACATTTATTATCTGCAACACGTACATGTGTAGAAGTAGAGTTTATAGCCATAATCGGATGTATTAGTTATTTATTTAGAAGTATCGGCTTCTGTCATTATCCTTTTGTTTCATAGTTAGTTTTTTGATATATACATACCTGCTCGAAACATAATTTCTTCGTCATCATTGATCCACGTATACTCATTCGATTCGGCGCGTACGCTTGACCCATATTAAGTGTGGCTCCTATTTATTCACAAACTATTCTCGCATTTGAGTGCGGTTTTCTCCTTAATTAAGTGTGCTTAAGTTTAACCCGTTGACGATGGTTTTTCAGAGCGGCCGCATCTAAGCACCAAACCTAAAGAGCATGACGCTAGTTCATAGCAGTTTATATATCATTCATGAATTTATTTTAGATCTAAGTGACCTTTTTTAAGATGGCCTTGTATATGCAGGCAGGTTTCGTAAGTAATATACTATTAACCTTTTACATAGAAAGTAAAAAAAATGCATACCTGTCGGCCGTTATCTGCTGTAGGACTCTTTTTGCGACTTATGCTGCAATAGCGATCCATACTTCTGCTATGATGTGGATTTGGTAAATTATATTTCATATAAGTTTGGATGAAATCCATATACTGTAACTGCATACACCGAGTGAGCCAGTGGCTTTAAAGGTACTTGTGAGCTCTACTTATGTGCAACCTTAGAATCTCAATTAGCGCACACAGAGGAAAAATTGACTTTAGAAAAAAAAACGGGTTACAGAACATGCCAAATTCAGAACCAGGATTGCCATAATAAGATAACATTAATAAGGCGTCACATTTTTTACAATAATTATATGAATGCATAAAGAATGCATCAATGCTTTATTCTATGGTTGTTGGGAAGTCATTCTTGTGTAAAAGCGTACCTGCTCAATCTGTAGTTTCTCCAACTCCACAGGTCCTCCCGGGGAAGGTGTTGGTTCCTGCAGTTATGGATCAAGTTCACGCACAGACATTAGCAGCAGCCCATCTTGCCAGCTATAACCTTAGTGTAGCCTACAGTTTGGTTTCTTAGAGTCACTTTTATCTAGCTTAGCATAATTTATCTTTCAATAACCTTACCTAGCTGCTTACTTTCTTAATTAATTTTGTGATGACATAGTTATTTGTATTTATACATCTTGGCTATCATCCTTTATAGGCTGACAAAGATCCATTCAGTTTAAATCAGGACCTTCAATTTTGTTATCACCTCATAAAACATTTCTCGATATCTTACAAAATATATTGTGTCGTTATATAAACTACCTTGTTTTCATTACCATGAAATGTTTTGCTACCTTATAAACTATATCGTTTATACCATATAAGATTTTTTTATTACATAACAATAGTTTGACGAAATGAGCATTTTATCGTTAGTTCCTAAATTACACATAGCCTGATCACCTATGTATAATTCAGGAAGGACCATGCTATGTTGGGAGTAGTCACCATGATTTTTTTGTCAAATTACCCTTACTTTCCATCTCTATTTTCTTATCTTCCTCTACATTGTCAACGAGATTATATTGTACTTGTGTTTTATTAATATTTTTGCATTACTTATTCATGAGTCGTGTCGGTCACGTGTATTCGCATACGTAAGCGTCATAACTAAGTAGCTTTTCTCTAACCTTAGCATACCATAACCTTAGCCGAGAGACCAAATCATGCTTCCTGTAGTCATGGAAATTACGGATTGTAGGATGTTAGAATGTAACAAACGTATCTTCCTAATTGGGTTATAACCAAGAGAACTAGGAGATTTCCTTCAATTGACTTACGTTTTAGACATTTAGAATCACGTGAATTATGAGATTCTCATACCGGCAAAACCTCTGATGGATCTAAAGTTAAAGCAAAGGACAAAATTATTGCAAGTACATGGAACCTAGTTAATAAAAACCTCATCTCCGCTGAGTTTAGCTCTTTAAACAACATCGTCCCATCTACCGTAGACACTAAGTACACTGTTGAGTTAGTAGCCAGAAAGATCATAGGAGACGATACTATCATTTGAGATTGAACACTGAATTATCAAAACCATCCATCCAATATAGACTTAATGCCCGTAGAACTTGGTAGTTTTGACGTTATCACTAGTGTAGGTTGGTTGACAATGTACCACGCCATGATCATATGTGAAAAAAAAATTTGTTTGTATCCCCTTAGGTGATGAAACCTTAACGATTCAAAGCAATAGGAGTGATGGATATGCATCGATAGTTACTAGTGAACAAGAGCAATGTTGTTTGATAGGATTAGTACGTTGGAGCGGGATAACTTGAGACTCGGAGGCATGTTATGTGTTGAGAGAAAGAGAGTTGACCGTCTCTGGCGTAGTATGTCGTATGATCAAAGGGATTTATAATAACAATTTCCTCATAGCGGGAAGCTCTAGTATTGTTTGTCTTTAAGAGGGATGGATCCTTTAGGATGTACAATGACTACCGAAAATTTAACAAGCTAACCATGAAGAACCGTTACCCATTACCTAGTATAGACGATCTTTTCGATCAACTACGAGGACGTAGCGTCTACTCAAAAATCGACCTAAGGACTAGCTACCACCAACTAGAGTTTGAGAAAAAGATATTCTAAAACCGCATTTAGGACCAACGCACCAGAGGTATTAATAGATCTCATGAATCGGGTGTGCAAACCGTACTTGGATAAGTTCATGATAGTATTCACCAATGATATCTTTATCTACTCATGTAGAAATAAGGACTGCGAGGAACACCTTAGGCATATCTCGGAATTGCTTAAGAATAAGTAATTGTACGCCAACTTCTCTAAGTGTGATTTCTGGCTCCCGAAAGTGTAATTTCTAGGTCACGTTGTTGATAGTCAAGACATTCACGTCGATACCGCCAAGAGTGAGTCAATCAAGGATTAGGCAACGCTTACGACTCCAATGAAGATACGCAAATTCTTAAGTCTTGCCGGTTACTACCGATGATTTATCAAAGATTTCTCTAGGATAGAGAAACCTTTAACCGAACTGACTCAGAAGAATGAGAAATACAAGTAGGAAGAGGAAGAAGAGGAAGCCCTTCAACTGTTAACATAGAAACCTTGTAGTGCACCAATTTTTTGCATTTACCCTACGGAACGGAAAACTTCGTGGTTTACTATAACACCTCGCATAATCGATTAGGAACTATAATTAGGCAGAAGGAGAAGGTGATAGCTCACGACTCTCTACAACTGACAGTTCATGAGAAGAACTACACGACACACGGCCTAGAATTTAGAGAAATAGTGCTTACTCTCAAGATTTAGGAACACTACCGATATGACGTGAGTATGAACTCGAACCCAATAATCACCAGAATCCGTTCAAAAGATCTAGGAACACAATCGTGTCTTACCACTCAACAAAATCTAATGCCTCACTTGAACTACCTGATCTTATTCTTAAGTTATAACTTTTGTCATTACAAATCCTTACAATCATGAACTGTTTGTGGAGCTAACAAACTTGTTTCACTCTTGAGCTAATGAATTTGGTTCAATCTCGAACTAACTGACGGAGTGCAATATTCCACCACTTACCACATAAGCTCTCCCACGAGCTCTTCCCATTCGTTGACTTTTATCCTGGAGATATTGTTTCTTGAAATACCCTCACTCTTCACATCCCATCGCCGTCTGTTATAGTTGTTGTTGTTATGTTTGCTGTTGTTGGGTCCGTGAGCAGTCTCAGCTCGTACAACCTTATCCACTAGGTGATACAATCTCCCCCCTTAAACCAGATAAACATCTCTCAACAAAACATCTAGTCGAGCTATTCATTTCGTGCCACTAGTACGAAAACTTTGGTCATGATACATCCTCGTACTTCCTAAGTAAGTTGAATACTTACACCCATTATCCTCGCCCGATATTAATCATCGGACATTACAGATATCAGAAACCAGCCTTTGCCTTTAACCATTTAAAACCTTATATAGACATACCTACGCGTCTACACTTTCTCCCTTGACGCTTTCACTATCAAGAGACTTTCTTTACAACGCGGTTATATCCATCATAAAAGTTGCAATGATATTTTTCTAAAATACCTACTCTGATGGATTAAATATTCCGGTCAAACCTAGCCAAAAATTATGTATATTAAGAAGTGTCGAAACATCAAATTTTGCTTAATAAAGTTAGCAATGCCATGTTTAAAACGGGGTTGTTAAATCTTAAATATTTTCTTGGTCACACAACCGGTTAACTTAAATCGAATCCCGGGACATGATTCCTTTAAGGGGTGGGTACTGTAACAACCGGTAATTTTCAGAACTTTAAATGACTATTTTACCCTTTGACTTTTTGGGTCCGACTTGACTTTTTAACTTTTTGACCTTTCACTGTCACATAAAAATGGTTACTGTGTAACCGGTATTTTTTTATTTACTTCCCGGTGGGTCACCCAAGCTAGTACTACTCTCACCCAGGCACGCTTAATTACGGAGTTCTGATGGGATCTGGTGCATTAGTGATGGTATAAAAATCTTACTTTTTACCCTCGATATAATTTTTCTTTTTACTTTTTTTCCCTTTTACCATTTACGTGATTAATTTTAAAACTGGAAAGTTGTCCCGCGTAAAACTGAAAAACGTCATCAGACGCGTTCCAGCTTCGGACTAAGATTAGTATATTTGTTATATGCATTATTTTATCATTTCAAAGTGTTACATAGGTCATTTACACTTCCGTTTAAGATTTCCATGTTTTCGCGTACATTTTGCGTTTTTCGCGTTCTTGATCAAACGGAACCCCAGAAACTCGTAATCTTTTCACGTAAACTCTAGTTATCGTATATCTCGGGATTAGAGGTCCAAAATTTCATAGATATCCCTCCCCCTACTCAATTTACACGCATGCACACACTAAATTAATTCTAAGGAAATCTTTCACTTTAGCTCATGGTCCCCTCCCCCTCCCTTCGCTTGGCTCACCCTTTGGCTCCAAGTTTTCTTTGGATCCACTCCTAACTCCTTTGGCTCCAAGCTTAGTCCTTCCTATAAATACCATCCATATTTTATTTCTCATAAATTTTACACACATTAGCTAAACTCTTGCAATTTTTTTCCTTCCTTTCTTTTGTACTATAACCGAACCAGACACACACTTGGTTAAGTGTGTGTGTTGACTTGTCAACCAATACAAAACTCTAGTACTTGGGATCCTCTTATAAATACCATACTATACACATTAGGGTTCTCATTCTTTTCAAGCCACCAAGAAAATTTATTTCTTCCTTTTTCCTTCCCCTCACCCACGGCACAAACACACCCTTAATAAGGTTTCCATATCTTTGATTTCTCTTCAAGATCTAGTGTTCCTAGCTATTATTCAACGTTATTTAAGGAACATGCAAGTGTTGGTTCATTTGTTTAAGGGTTTTTGTTCAAGATCTATAGTTAGGGTTTCAAATAAATTCGGGAGTTTTGCAAGATCTTGGTGTATGTTATAGATCTAGTGTTCAATCTTATTCCTTTATCATTTATAAGCTCTTTCTTGAACCACCTTTTGATTTCTTTATTTAAAAATGTTTTCATTAGTCAAGAAGGTAGTTTTTGGATAGCTCGTTTCATATAGATAGTTTTTCATATATTGAACACTAAAATCGGACTTAAAATGACCGAGTTACGCTCAAATGAAACTTGAAACATTTTTCGGCAAAACGATTTTTATACGATCAGATCAGGAACGAGAATGACCATTTTGACCCCTTTCGAGTTTGTTTCGGCAAAAGTGTAAAACACAAACATGGCCTAAAATTACGTTTCCCTTCCAAAGTCGCGAAAGTTGGGTTAAAAATGCTTTATGAGTGAGATAGACCTAATTTTCGTCAAGTTATTTTCGGACATATTTTTTTATATATTAAAACGTTTTCAAGCGAGCTAGGTCCGTTTAGGTTTTGAAAGCTGGTGTTCGCTATTTTATACATACCTTTTACCATGAAAAACGAACTCAAAAGACCAAAAACATAATAAAAATTGCAAATATATGTTGTTTTTGTGTTTGTGTATGTGCAGGTACGGATATTAAAGAAATGGACAAAAATAAAGAAAAACCGGACAGAACCGAGCACGGGATCGAAAAGAGCGCGAGAAATCGAGTTCGACGGTGCCTTCATCTTTTATTGGGTCGACCCGACACCATTTATATGGGTCGGACCGACCCACTATTTTTCAAGCTCAAGTATTATAAGAAGTGCAGCCCAAGACTTAAATTAAACCCAGCCCAACATGGAAGATAAGGCTCGGCCCAAATTAGAAGTGCAAATGGACGTAACGTTTATATAAACCTAATGAGTTCGTAAAGACACGTTTTTGTTAAATAAACTAAAGCACAAACACATATGGATGTCTAGTTCTTTTATAAATGTTTTATGCAACGTTTTATTATTATTTCTCGTTCTAAGGCGCGTCTTATAATTAGGTCGCGGTTAGAGTCGTGTGGTTACTTTTTTCTCCTGTTGTTCTCTATCTCACACCATTTGCTTAAGGGAGTTCTAATAGCCCCACGTTTTACTTGTTTTATATTTACCTTATACTTTTGGGGTGAGAACATGCTCGTTTACAAACTTGTTTACTCTAATGATTTTAAACTTTTATAAATGTTCGTTTGCAAACTCAGTTACATGATTGATATCACACTTTGTTTTACTTATGGATGCAATTACTTAAAGCCTTTCTTTTGGAAATACGTTGGTTACTTTTACTTTGGACACATTTACTTTACGTTACCTTTTCCTGATTACGTGTTGCCTAAGTTGCGAATAGACCACTAATGCCCGAACTATCATGAACTGTTAAGTTCTTAACCGACCGTATTGGATAAGTGAGCGCGGGTGTTGTAAATAGATCTATTGGGACTAATTATCCCTATCCGAGTAAGTAGCGCTTACTAGATTCAGGAGACATGAACAAACAAATATTACACAATTAATAAAATTAAAAAACAAAAACTTTTTTTTTCTCGGATTTCACTAGGTTTTCTTGGTCAGCAAAAAAAAAAAAAAACCAAAAAAAAAAAAAAAAAAAAAAAAAAAAAAAAAAAAAAATACCTATAGGGCACTTTATTTATTGATTGACTATAAAATGCTTCTTTGAATTGAGCTCCGGTGTCTATGAGCTTAGCGCAACAGTAAATACTTTTTATGGGAAGTTGTATCTGTTATAACTGTCACATACGTTTTATAACTTGTGGTCCACACTGCTTTTATAAACGTTTCAAATTGCTAAATACATTTCATAATACTGCGAATGAAGCAATATTCACTAAACGTTTTTTATTCTCGCAAATGCTTTTACTTAAACCTATGAATTCACCAACTTTATATTGACGTTTTAAGCATGTTTTTCAGGTGCTTAGCTTGGACTTCTCTGATGTGCTGAGGTGAGTCTACAGTGTATATGATTATCATTTTCAAGACTTGTTTTATCATGCATACTCATGTCTTGTAAATACTTATTTATGCTTCCGCCAAAGTTTTGAATATTTCATTTTTCAATTTATAAGACCTATCCATTTTTTAATAATATTGCAACGAGTTATGATTTTTTAAAACGTCTATTTGTGGTCGTTCCCTTGAACTTGTATGATGTTTATTTGACGTACACGCCCCCGACACGTATTCGTCTAAGCCCCGGTTTGGGGGTGTGACCAGTTGTATCGACCTGGTTATTATGAAACCAGGTAAGCATTTTAGCATCTGGTCTATACTCCTGTATGTGATCCTTACGTGCATTTACGTGTGTCTTATACGTGCTTTTTCTATGGCGTATACTGGGGTTTTGAGTACATATTTTAGATTTCAACTTGCTATGTTATGGGTTTATCTCTGCCCTGCGTTTATCTTTCCCTACGTTTATGTTGTGTTGCATTTATTTTTGTCCTTGAGACCCTATTTTTCTAAGATGTTAGATGTATGTCTTGCGTGTTTTCTTTTCTCTGTGGTTTACGTTTCCTTACGTATATTTTCCCCACCTGTTTATATTAGTTGCTGACTAATATATAATACTAAAAATACCTTTTCCTAAAACATTGTCGAGGAGAAAAATTGAATTCGTTTATTTTCAAGACGTTGTAAATGATACAACGATCTCTAAAACCTTATCAAGACATTGTTAGCGACACAATGGTCTCTAAAACTTCTCATGATTTTCTCATAATACTAGTTTTGATGATATTAAAACTTGACATAGTTTGTCGATTCCATTGGTTATTGTACTATTCGACTCTGAGTTTGAACACTCGCCTTGTATTTCTAATCGCATAACGTTGTCACGTATTCACCTCATAGAAACATGCGTCTAATTGGAACGCGAACTAGTAACTTGTCATCTCGTACCGTGCCGTCTCAGAATATCAACTTTTGGAACACGGACTAATTAACGTCTCATTTCCTTCCTCTTAACTTTTGTGATTTTTGAAATTTGGTATCGTCAAGAAGATAACTTCTTAAGTTCGGCAGATATCGACGATCATAACCCAACGTATTGTGACCTGCTCTTTCACAAGAGCGAAAAGAGAAATCGGAGACGCTTGAGAAGAATCAGTCAATAAAGACCTTGAGGGACAGACCATGATAATGAAGGTCACGCTTTCCTGTCTAGAACGTCATTAGGAATGACTACAACAACAGCCCCAACTCAAATACCCCATGAGAATCTCGGACATCATAGCCTAATGATGATATTTTTATTTAAATTATTTTTTGAAATCTCTCGATATTATTCACTTCATGGTTACGAATATTTTACACTTCCTTTAATTATTTATTGTTTTGCTTAACAATTAATTTCACATACCCATTTTAACATCCTCTGATTCATACATTTTATTAATATGTGATTGTTTTAGCCATTTGATATTAACTCTCTTTAATAATTAATTGCTTGTATAATTAATTCACCTATCTCGTTTAGCATCCCTCATATATTGTTTCTTTGATATGTGCCTCTTTCAACTATTCGTATTTGGCCTCTCGTTTGCATCGATTAATCATACATATGGCTCTCTACAGCCTTCTGGTTCATGATCTATTAGAACAAATGAATCTTTACATTCATTTTGTTGATCGAATAATTCTTTACTTTCATTTCCTTTGACTGTTACTACATTTGTACGGACATTCTTGATATTTTATGATCTAATGTTTTGTTATTTTGCTACTTAAAATCATTTATAAAGCTTATAAATGTGTTTGTCATTATTTTATCTTTGCGAACTTTTGTTTATATGAGTTAGATTTTTTTTCTTTTTATGGAATTTGATTTGGTAATTCTTTCGTTTGCATTGATTAATGATCATTACTTCTTTTTCATAAATACATGTCATCTCTCATTCTAGCATTCTTTGCTTATACATCATTGTACCCTAATAATAAATCGTTATACTCAATATAACCTTTTTACATTGACAACTACTCCCTTTAGAGATTTGTACTTCTTATTTGATTCCTTCGTTCACAATTTATTATTTCATTTCTTCAGATATGTGATGGGTAATACTTCTCGATATGTTACTTCTGTTGATCATTGTACCAACTCATTTAGTTTCCTTTTCGTTGTTTTCTTATCTCTATCTTTTCTTTAAGGATTCACATAACATTTAATACGTACCTACATTTACATCGCGGATACTTTGTATTTTGTCTTTCATTTTATTTGGTATTCGTTTTAAGTGTTCGGTTGCTATCCCATTTGATTAGTTTGTTGAACTCCTCGAACACGTTTTGACACATAACCTACGTTAAAGATTTAGAAACACCACCAATACGGTACAAGATGCACTATGTTTTATCGACACGATAAGTGACAAATTTAATACCGACTATGAGAGGATATGTACGAGCTCGATCGAAAGCAATTGAACACTAATCTACGTTTAGTAGGATTTTTTACATCGACAGTTACCGGACTGGCAACAAGGTTGCACATTTGAGACACTTTACGACCATGGTGTCAACCCATCCCATCTGCTAGCATAGGTATGGGTGTAGTCGAGGGTCACTAGGCCTAACACATTACCGTGTAACGATCTAAGAAGTTCATTCAGTTACGCTACTAAATTCATGTGTCAGAATCGCTGACAATGTGACACTTATGTGAAGATACCTCCTTGTCAAATAGGGGTAAGCCTAAACCCCGTCTTATGGGACCTTTCAGATTCTTGCCCATTTATATGGGTCGGACCGACCCATACTATTTAAAGGCTTAAGACTATACAACTGCTGGCCCAAACTGCAAAATAAACCCAGCCCAAGATTGGAAGCATAATACATACCCAAGACCAAAACAGATTGCAACACTGGCCCAAGATTTAGTGTGAAGGCCCAAAATCCATTTTTGGTATTAATGCGTACAAAAAACGCATGAAAAAGATATATAATAGGGGACGCAGCAGACATGAGAAAAAGAGGAAGCTATCTTATCTTTTTAGTTTCATTTTTTTTTCTCCTTTCTTTTCTTAGCGTAGGATAGCAACAATCATACCTTATCTTCATAGCTTTTATAATTTGTTTTTGTCCTTCATTTTTTAGATCGAAGTTTAGTTTAGGTAGAGTAGAATAGCAGATTTAATTTCGTATGTTGACTTCGTTTCGATCTATTTCAGTTTTATATGTAACAGATTCGTTGTGATGTTCTTTTACTCTGGGTTCAGTTTGTAGTTAATTCGGTTTTAGTTAATGAAGTAGTGTTTCCGATTTATGGTTAATGATTCGGGATGATTTATGTTTGATGTTGAATCGATGGTTCGGATGATATATCAAGCAGTTCCTCGTAGCTTATTTTGGATTAGCTCTTTTCTTCTCCTTTTTCTCTTAGCTCTATTCGGACATCAATAAGATGCAACGAGTTGATTTTGACTTAGCTTATTTATAAGCTTGTGACACCATCTTATGTTCGAGACCTTATCGTTTTTTTTGACAGCTTATTGTTTTAGTACCTAGCTTTTTAATCTAGTTTTAAACCTTTTCAAACAACTAAGTTTTTAGTTCACAACTAATGACATTCTTAACTTTCATATTAGTTAGAAATAGAATTTCATTTGAGCCTGATATGGGCTAGGCTATTTTCGATCCAAGTGTTTGTAATACACGTTTACAAAATTTTCATTACACTAGAATTACAATTTTCAGTTACATTTAAAGTTTTAAAAATAATTTTCAAAATACAAAAATATTGGTTTAGAGAATTTAAATTTATAAAGCTTGGTCCAATATATTTTATTGCTTAACTTTTTCTTGTCTTGTGACGGACCGTTCAACACATGAGGCGTGGAGCTTAAGGGTCTATTAAGCTAGTGTACTAGTTTATTAGATCGGGTGGTTATAATCGATTTGGTTTCGGCTTTCGGGTTCTACTTCTTATCTCTTTTCAATTCTAATTAGTTATAGTTTAAATTTGCTTATTATGTCTTTTACCGTTATGCCTATTATTGTTATTTTATTGCCATGTCTAGTTTAGTTTATTATTATCGTTGTTTCATTTGTCGCTCGTAGCTTAGTTATAATGTTTAGCTCTAGGTTATTTAAGCTTTATATTATTATTATTAGATATCGTTATTTCTTATTAAGTTTTATGGGTATGCCATGATTGCAAGTAATTTCCCATATTATTAGTTGTAGTTTTATTTTTAAATACATGTCTATTATTATTGACCATTTAGTTTGCCCATGCTTAGTAGTATTTCATTTGTTTGCATTATATTCGTTTATGCTTAGTTAGTTGTATACATTATGGCCATATTAATCATAACTTGTGTTATTGTACGTTATTATTTGCTCGAGTTGATGTGTAGTGTTAGTTTATTGTTATTTAAAATATTGTCATTGTCGTTTATTGTATTTAGCGAGAAACCCTTTTAGTATAGTTTTTTAGCTTTATTATAGTTTTTATAATATATTTTTACGTTAAATATCCAAAACCAATAACTACTTTGTCCATTCAAGTATCAACAACGAAACATCTCCACGTGAATTTCAATTCATCTCATCACGCACGTGGAAAACCCGCACACTCAGGAAGAGTATAGACTATTTTTTTTTTAAAGTGATTTTCTTATCTAACGGGATACTATCTATACTATTACTATTTGGTATTTTATATATTTTATAATATATATTTATATCGAATCAAAAGCCTTAGAAAATATTAATGTAGTGATTTGATCTTATTACGAAAGGTTAAGAGTTTTCTATGATTTGTATATAAAATTAGAGTTGTTAGGTACATACGAATTATGTAAATAGGATAATGTTTAGTGATGTTTACTTGTACTTGATGTGGAGTATGGAAGTGGTAGGTTATTGTATTTTATTAACGGGAGGTTGAGTATTATCTATTTACAAAAATAGATTATGTGAAAGTTTGAACTTTCCGAAAATAGAAAGTTTCCTAAAATAGTAACTTTTTGAAAATAGTAACTTTTCGTAAGAACGTTGTAACGTTTTCATAAACCTAATAAGTTCGTAAAGACACATTTTGATAACTAAACTAAAGCACAAACACATATGGATGTCTATTTCGTTTATCAACTTTTATACAACGTTCGTTATTTATTTCTTGTTCTAAGGCGCGTCTTATAATTAGGTCGCGGTTAGAGTCTTCGGTTACATTTGTCTCATCGTTGTGTTACTATCTCATCGTTTGCCTAAGATGAGTTCATAGCCTCACGTTTTACTTGTTTTATATGTACCTTATAACTTTTGGGGTGAGAACATGCTCGTTTACAAACCTGTTTACTCTAATGATTTCAAACTTTTATAAATGTTCGTTTGCAAACTCGGTTACATGATTGATATCACACTTTGTTTTCATTCGGCTCAAAGTTCGTTTGTGGGTGTTCTTCATGTATTTGCTCCTAGTTTTTGAAGTTTTATGTTATGCTAGCATCCTTCATATCAATTATGTTTGTTTGGAGTTTTTGACCAAGTTTCATTGTAACTTTGTAGGTGAAAGCATTATGCATCTTTATTTTGGATAGTTAGACCGGTCATTGTTGGTCCTTTATTAAGAAGAAACTAGTTATAATACCCATACAACACATTTTTTTTAACGGCGGAATTTTATTAAAATCTAGCAATGAGCTAGGAACTTACAAGATTACAAGACGAGGGTTTTTAAGCCAAACGATCCAACTAAAATAAGCCTTACATCTATACCTACACCAATAAAAAGAATGGGACATAATATCCTTAAAAAGAGACGCCTTCGTAGGAAGATTCGAACCAAAAATACTCTTGTTGCGAAAATTCCAAATAATTCACCACATAATATAGCAAACTCCTTCGAGCAACTTTTTATACTTCGAGTGAAGACGAAGATTCAAAAGCCACTATAACCATTCATCATATGAAGAAAGCTCCATAAAATTAACGTCCCACCAGCTAGTGAGCTTATGAAAAACCTCTCTAGCTCTATGGCAAGCGAAGAAAGTATGGCTAGCCGATTCCACTGCCTTATCACATATTGGACATAAAATAGATTCTATATTCATACCTCGTCTAGAAATATTCAACCTAGTAGGTAAGCAATCGAACCTTACTTTCAAAGCATGAACATTTACTTTAATGGGCACAACATTAATCCAACGAGTTTTGGTCGAAACCTCCAGTAACCAACGCTCATCAATCAGCCTTCGAATAGAAGCAACGAAGAACTCTTCTGCGCCCTCTAAAGACCAAACCCACCTATCCCTCATGTCAACGAGAGAAGCACCCTCCATACTCGCCAAGAGCTCTAGGAACTGAACATGTTCAACACCTCCCCTTAGAATTCGACGAAAAGAATATCCTACATTTTCATGAGACATTTTCACTGCGACGGTAACATTCTTGCATGACTCCAAGGCATACACTCTAGGATAAAGGGATTTAAAAGCAACATCACCCCTCCACACGTCTTCCCAAAAAGAGGTATCAGTCTCGTTGCCTATCTTTTTGTGAATAAAACTAATCAAATCCATACCGTGATCCTTGAGCTGCTCCATCTCATGAACAATATCCAACCATATAGATGGATGACTATGTTTTACATTCTTACCAAGTTTACCATCTTCGCCGTGAATCCCTTTAATAACCCTCGCCCATAACGACGATCTTTGAGTGCGGAAGCGCCACACTTACTTGAACAAAAGGGCTATATTCAACGCATAGAAACTCGACACACCTAAACCTCCTTTCTCTTTAGAGGCCAACACTTTACTCCATTTTACCCATATCGGTTTCTTACCATTATAATCTACACCATTGAAAAACTAACAACGAATAGATTCCATTCTCTGAAGAACCTTCATGAGAACTTTGAACAACGACATATGATAAATGGGCATCAAACCTAAGACTGACTTTAAGCGTTAATCTGCCACCTATAGATAAAGTCTTCATCTTCCATTTAGATAAGCGAGGAACAAGATTATTTACAATCTCATTCCAAGACTAAACGCGAGACATAAGGCCACTAACCTTCAACCCTAAATAAGAGAAAGGAGCTTTTAGCGTCACACAACCAATCTTTTCCACTGCCTGATCCACATTAACATTAGCCACTGAAATCCCCATTAATTTACTTTTATTCATGTTAATACGTAGACCCGAAGCACGGTAAAAGCATTTGAACACCTGAACTATAATATCGATGTTTGAGTCACTGCAATGACCCATGAAAACAACACCATCTGCATAAAAGAGATGCGAAAGTTGGAGAGACGGACCCATTGAGATACCTCTAAACATGTCTGCATCCACCACTCTTTGAACCGAAATATGAAGGCTTTCCATAATTAATATAAACAAGAAAGGAGAAAGAGGATCACCCTGTTTGAGGCCTCTATGAAACTGAAATTCACGAGTTGGACTTCCATTCATAATAACCGAGCCTCTAGATGATCTTAGACAACTTTGTATCCAACCACACCACCTATCACCAAAACCAATTTTTTTCAAGACGTCATCCAAGTAATCCCAACGAACCGAATCGTATGCCTTCTCGAAGTCTACCTTAAAAATCATAGTCTGTTTCTTCTTCTTTTTACACCACTGAAATAACTCATTTAAAATGAACGGTCCATCAAGGATTTGCATGTTTGTAACGAAAGCCGATTGAACTTCATTTACAATATCCCCCAAAACAACCACAAGACGATTTGCTAAGATCTTAGCAATAATCTTGTACAAACTCCCGATTAAAGTAATAGGTCTAAAATCTTTTACCATTTTAGGGTCATGCATTTTTGGAATTAAAGAAATAAAAGAAGAGTTACCACCTTTAGGGAACGTCCCATACTAGAAAAAATAATATATAGCCTCCTCCACATCTTTTTCCATAAAGCACCAATATCGTCGATAGAATCCAAATGTGAACCCATATGGACCAGGAGATTTATCAACCCCGCAATCTCATACCGCCCTCTTTATTTCTTCACGAGTAACATTGTTTTCCAAATTCAACCTGTTGTTCTAGATTCAACTTATTAGAAAAGTCCATATCTAATTGAAGGCGAGATACCTAAGGCTGATCAAAACGATTTGTAAAGTGAGATAAAACTCACTCTTCACCAAGCAGGGAGAATCGATCCATATACTATCTACTAAAATACCGCGGATAGCAAGCTGGCCTCTTTTTTTGTTTAGAATACCATGATAGTATTTTGAATTCTCATCTCCTTCAATCATCCATTTGATTTAGCTTTTTGGGCCACCTCCCGATTCTAGCTTATCTAAATCTTGTAACGATTTGGAAACAGACATTCGCTTATTAAGAACATCAGAATTGCCCTCTCCTTTATCTAATAATAAATCGATCTCAGCTAATTCCGCTTTTAAAGTCTTCTTATAATTTTTTAAACTATCCTTCTTAACTTTTATCCACACACGAATCTTATCTTTAAGATACTTCATTTTTTTCATAGTACGAAGTCTTATCTTTAAGATACTTCATATTTTTTCATAAACTTTGTTCATAGCGTGGTAGAAGTATCTTTCACGTGTGCTTCATATCGCGGAGTTCTTTCCACAAAATTTATCAAAAACCTACGCATTTCAAACCAAAAATGAAAAAATGCGGAAAATGAATAGGGGACGCGGTAATCATAATGATACACTGGCCTAGAGCAAGTATAAGATGGTTCGATCAATAGTATAAATGTACGGTCCAAAGTAATCGCTGAAATATTAGGGCATGAACCCATTAAACCTTCAGAAATAAAAAAACGATCAAGCTTACTCATCTTTGTAGCCGATTTATGACACCATGTAAACGAACAACCACCTAAAGGAACCTCCTCCAAACCCGCATTCGAAATGAACGAGTTGAAAGCATCGTCACCTTGCACATTAAATATAGAGCCATATTCTCTCAGCTTGCTTACGAACTTCATTAAAGTCACCCATGATTACCACTTCGTCATTCCAATTATCAATCACAATAGTCAAGTAGTCCCATAACATCTTCTTTTCAGTTAACTCTTGTAGAGCATAAACTGATATATAAGAAAGCTTTTTACCATTAGGAACCCATTCTCCTCTAATCATAACGAAATAATCAGAAATCGTAGAATTAATTTTATGAAACATTCTCGGATCCTACACGCAAAGAATACCACCCGAATAACCAACGGGGAAACTATAAACATAATCAAAAGCAAAATTACCCCAACACATCTTAATATTGAAAAGCTTAATAATCTTCATTTTTGTTTCTTGCAAAGACATAAAGTTCACCTTGTTGTTAACACATAACTCTTTAACCCAATATGTTTTAGCCTTCTGGGCGAGGCCTTGGATATTCAATGACATAAAATTCATTTATGATTCTCATTCACTCCTTGAGAATCAATAATCTCTTCAATATTTTTCAAACATCCCTCCATATTATATCCCATGGTTTGTCCCACCTTTATCAAATCTTTCATTAGTTGTAACATTGAGCCTCCTGAACGTGGTAATTCGGCTTTTTTAAAATGACCTGAACATATGGACCCCTCCCTGTCTTCCTTCGGATTACTCAAAGGACATGTCTTCTTCACTTTAAATGCTACTTTTTCATCATGAATATTTTGTAAACAGTCATCAACTTACATTTTCGCCTCATTAAAAGCATTGGATTGAACTTCAGAAGCAACCGTGGTCCGTGGGAGTGAATCCTAGAGGGTACTTCATATTATCGTCTGAGCTAGAACCTCCAATAATGTTGTCTTGTTTCTTGTTAAGAAGATCATATATATTAAATGGGTCCTCTGAGCGAATATCATTCTGTCCAATGTTAAGATCGTCCTTCTTCTGGGCTTGAGATTGTTTATTCTCAAAAATAGCTTCAGAGACCTCTTCAACCGATAGAGCACATTTTGTTTAGTCTTGTGAGCAACAAATGTTGGCTAAGTTAGTTTTTTCATGTGTAACTCATAATATATAACTTAACTTAAAAATAGTCTTGTGTTATAAAACACTCTTGTGCTTTACAATTTGTTTATTCTTTTTATTTACGAGACATTGAAATAAAATATTTGAGTAATTTAAATCAAACAAAACATTACATTTAAACCCGATTTTATACATGTTAGAACTAATCATAATCATGTAAGAGCATCTGAAATGCTAGCTTTTTACAAAGCTTTTTATTATTTAAAAAAGTCTTTCATATAGTTTTTTAGCATTGATGAGAAAGACTTATAAATAGTTTTTCCTATAATACTATTCTTCAAATCTTTGTATCAAGCTTTTATAGTTTGAGAGTAACTTTTGATATTTCGAATGGAATGAAAATGTGACATGGCAAAAACAAAAAATCATTTTTAGTAGATGCATTGCAGATGTTCTAAGATAGCTAGGTGTAGTGGGCATCAACAACATGTTATTTGTGTGTCACCTAAGTGCCAACTCAACATCCTTCAAATAACATCACAATAACTGAAACACACCCTCAACAAAAAAACTAATAACACTTAGGCGGGACACTATGAGGGCAAAACTCACCTTTGAGTATGTAACTCGCGTGTGACTTGCCATTCTACCCAAAAAAAACTCACGCGTGAGTTTTGGTGTGAGTGGTGAGTCACTCGCCGTTGTGAGTTTTAAAAAAGTGGGTCATTTTATTTTTGTTTTAATGTATTTTATTTGGTTTGTGAGTGTGTGTGAGTATTTAGTAAGATATATTTTATATAAAATGGATACTTTATTGAAAGGTGGGTTTGTGATGACCACTACGATTGAAAGGTGAGTTGCAGGGAGTTAAGTGAGAGAATAGAGAAAGCTGATATGAAGCTAAAGTGGAAGATGAGTTTTTGTGTGCCATACCATCCAGCATAATTGGTACATGCGGGTCTCACAAAAACACACAAAAATATTCAACTCACTGAAAAAAAACCAATGGCACCATTGCCATGGTTGAAAATTAATGGCTGAAAACGAGTGATGCACTTGGCATGCCAATGACATGCCATTGATACCCAAAAACCCCAACAATGCGCAAACAACCCATTGCACCGTGCCCTCTAACAAACTGAATTCAAGAACTAGTAATGTAAAGCTATACATGACTATCTTTCTTGATAAGCGGATTTTTTTTCATTCGATGATTGAAGTAAGCAAGATCTTAATTGGCCGCGTGTTGTGACGCGACTAAAACGAATTTAATAAGACAATAGAGTGAAGTACAAAAATTCAATATGATACGAGATCTTGTTTAGTAATATATACATTTTATGTTAAAAAAATTGGGTTTTTCTCACATGATAAGGTGAGAACCATGCTTATGATTGGTCAGCAATTATTATTATTAATCATTATCAAGCCCCACGATCACCTGACCAATCAGGCTGTAACACATAAGCCTGAGTCCCCACCTTATCATGTGCCCCTGAGACACATGTTAAAAAAACCCTAAAAAATTTACTCTATTTGTCTCATATTTATTATTCATATTTCTTTTTTGGGTTGTATTAAATTAAATGTTCGCTTTCAAAATTAAATAAAAAATATAGATTAAGTTTATCATATTACCCTCACTTGGTTATTATTACAATCTTTAAAGAAATCACAAATTAATTGGTTAAAGGTAAAATTGTCATTGTGTAAAAAATAAGAAAGATAAAGCTGTAAGACTGTAATAATGATAATTTTCTTAAACATTGTGTTTTTTGTCGGTGAACAATTATTATATGACAGAATGAGTAATTGAATAGTATTATGTTCGCAAATATTAAGGAAATAGTAATGAATAGTAACCACTAGGAGATACCGTGAAGGGAAACCCTTAAAACTTACGGCTTCGCACTAGGAGGAAAATACGGATTTTTGCTTCTTGCGAGACTCGAACCCGGGAACCCCAGCTCCAGAAGGAGCCCAGGTGGCCACTGCGCTAAGATGGTTAGATATTTCACCTAATGTATCACCTTCTTTCAACAAAAAGATAAATGCCTATAGTTTTTTTGGTAGAGCATCTAAAACTTTAATCTAAATCCAAATACAATATTTACAACATTAATCTTACTCTTGATGAAACCATAGAGAATGAACAATGCAGCTTTTGTTGCTTGATAATTTGAACCAATCCGCACTTCTCGAGTAACAAAGAAATAAAGAAGATTAGGCGGAATGTGTTAAAAGAAACTGAACATGATGAGTTGAAAATGTTCACAATGAAAACCGAAAAAAAAATTGGATCGCGCTATTTCAAAGCATATTTGATTAAACTTGTATGAAAATGTTAATGATTTGGTTTCAATAGCTTTTGAGGAAAAAATTGCAATTATTGTTGTTTGCTGTAAGGGGTATGTAGAGGTAGGATGTAGACAACCACACCTCTGCCGGATGCCCGAAGGTAGAGTGACTCGTTCAGAAAAACCTTCAGCTCAGGAAACAAAGTTTGTTAAAAATAGTATAATTAGTAATCTAAGAATGACTAAACTTGAAATGCTGGAAACTAAGAGTACATCATATCCCTTATACAATCAGAACAGGCTACTTAGACCCAAAGCTTGAAATCATCTTGAACATTAAACAATGACAGAAAGAACAAAAACTCTGGTTTCGACCCATTTGCAGTTTTTATTCTAAGAAATTAACATCATTAGTTAGACCAATTATATCAAATACTAACCTATGTTGTTCCTTTCTACTTGACGCACCGAGTTACAGCAAGTATATGAATGAAATTCGCCCAAGACAAAAAAAGTAGAATGTTATCATGAAAAGTAACCAAAAACGAAAGCAAACTAACCAAGTGAACTTGATATACATACGCAAAGTATTTTAAGAGCAAATACACAAAATACACAAAAGTTAACTCCAAACAACTTAATAGAATCATGTTCACCAATTTACACAAGCTTTTTCACATACTCTAAAGATATCATTAGTAATCAAGCTTCTTTTCAACCAGCCAAACATAACGTCTACGCACCTAATGAAAAGACAGTTGTCAAGAATGAAGCCTGGTCCGAGATCACTCCAAAATCCGAGAGGATCTTGGGTCAAACTTCATTCTAAACAACTCCATTTCTTTCTTTACACTCTGTCTCTCTCTCTATTTACAAGGTATTGGTATATCATAGTGTCATGATACACACATCTATATATAAAGTGAAGAAGTTTCACCTAGGATTTAAAATGAGGGATGCACATGAATTGACAGGTCACTTTACCACATTAAAAATTGAAAAGCTGGTAGATTTTGGAAGCAAGGTGTTTGTCTTGTTCTACTTTAATCAGAGGACAGACAGTGGAGAGTGGTTAGCACAAGTTCATGGGCCTCCTTCATGTGTACATCTTATCATGCACATTTTACAAGTTATTTAAGGAAATCTACTGTTTTTTTCTTGAGTTTTCCAGAACTACCCTTCTGCAAGAACAAGATTTTTGCCTCATCACATGAGTCCCAACTCCCAACCAAATAATAAGTGAGGTCTGGACACATGGAGAGTCTGGACCATTTATGGGTATCATCAGCTTTTGATTATTTATGTCTACAGATGGTAACATGAAAATTTACTATTTACCCTCCTTGGCTTGAGCCTGTGCATAAAGATACC
Organism: Tanacetum coccineum; assembly: GCA_026074375.1. Lineage (NCBI taxonomy): Eukaryota > Viridiplantae > Streptophyta > Magnoliopsida > Asterales > Asteraceae > Tanacetum > Tanacetum coccineum. The sequence continues at coordinate 100,601 of BQNB010001229.1, forward strand.
TCATCAGTACAGTCATTTCTACCCTCACCAAGCGCCAACTTAAAGTGTAAATCTGAAAGAGGGTGTATTAGTCGATACACCAATTTTACTTGCACTTTAGAATATACTTTTTCATGGAACGGTAGTGCATAAAAATGACCCCCCTCCCGTAACCTTAGCAAAGCCAATGGTTCTCGTGTATTGAGGTGGTCCTCCAAACCACTTTAAAAGAATCTATAAACTGAGACTTCTAAAGTTACCTCATCTTCAGCCTCACTGAGCCAATGAGACTCAGAACTACCAAAGGGTAAACGCAAAAGAGGGTGTAGTAGTCAATTCACCATTTTAACGTACTTTAAAATATACTTTTCCCATGCAACGTTTGTGCATAAAAATGACCCCCCTCCCCCAAACTTTAGCAAAGCCAATGGTTCTCGTATATCGATGGGTCCTCCCAAACACTTATAAACAACATAACGAGAAATGTTCTAGAGGGTTTATTAGTAAATTTATCAATTTCCCGTGCACTTGAAATGTCTTTTATCGCCATGCCGACAAACAAGACTTGGTGCACAAAGGGGCTGATGATAAAGGTAAGATGGTTCTAAAAACAAGAATCTAACCATTATTGATTATTTGTGTCACATGATTAGTGTCAAAAATGAATGCATATGATATCCTTTGTTCCAAACAAAAAAGATCTACTCGGCCATGCTACATGAAAAACATTTCTTCTGAAAAGATATCATTCAAGTGTACGTATTCCATCAGAAACTAACATAAGAACAAATGTCGACCCGTAGGAACTAGTTTAACAAGTTATTTATGTAATGCACTTAATAATTATTGTTTATATCTTTGCTACTATGAAAAGCTAAACTTTTTTATCTGCTGTAACTTGGTATCAATTTGATCATAGCATAGGCGCATAGCAGTTAAACTAATTGTGTAATTCATTTTTCCTCATCTTTTTTAAGATGTAATCCAAGTATTAATGGAAAACGCACAACATTCTATAGCATAACAAGTTTCTAGTAGCACTTAGATAAACTTTGCAATAATTTTGACAACATAACAGCATTTAATTTTCCTCAATATTTTTACACACTTTGAACATGAAGAGGCTTACAACTTACAAGAGAATAAATACACTGATAATAAACCAATGAATGAATCACAAAACTGACCATAAAACCGACATGGCAATAGAAGAACACTGAGGTATCTCACACTCTGATTATCCGAAACCGATAGCTATAAACTCTGGTTCGTGGGCTTATGCTGTAATGCCAGAATCCTGCATAATTGGTAGGTTTTGATGAGATATTAATTTGTACAAAATTAAATCACTTTTGAACATCTGTACTCCTTTTCAATGCTAAGAACGGGATTTTTGGCAAGAAAGAACGATTTTGAAGTAAAAATGTCAAGTACAATGGCCACTTTAGCATTTATATTTCCAGAGTATCTTGCAGCTCACTTATTCTTGCACACCATAGTTTTCTTTTTTCTGAATTTTCACAAAAAATTTAATTTGCAACAATAAGCGCCAAGTATCAGAGTTAAAATAGTCATCAACTCTTTTTTTCATGTCAGGACAAACGGAGGAGTAAGCGTATAAACAGGCAAAAGAAGTGGTAATTTCAACGCATTTACTTAAGAACAGGTCGATTAAGGTCCTTTTTATCTCAAACAGGTCAAATAAAGAAACAAAAATAGGTAAAAGGAGAATGGTTGAAACTTAAAAGTCTCAGAATGACTTCATTATAATGTGTACAGCCTCTGAAACGTTTTGTTTAATATTTACATAGAATTATTTTATAATCATAATAACACATTGATTGTTTATATTTACGGAATCTAACAGCAGGAGGGAAATGTCTGAATACTTACTTTTGTAGTTAAATTCGACACTGCCAAGTTCCACTTGTGTCTGGTTTTTGTACCTGCCACTTGCCCAGCTTTAGCCACTTTACCAAACGCTCCGTTTAGCCAAGCTGCTCCAGCAGTCACATATCTGAACAAGTCCAGCCAATTATATATTAGATCATTATTAAACAAGCAGCAGACTAAACCTACTCACATTAAAAAAATGTAGCTGCTATTTTTGGAAACAAAGTGAGACTATGTGGATATTTGTGTAACTTCATGGAGTCACTTGTAAGTCCTCTCGTCAGGAGGGGCATAAGAATCTTAATTACAAGCAAAACAAGTAGCAGAAAATATAATAACAGAGGTGGCAATTTTGACTCATAATTTTATGGATGGGTTGATTTGGATTGTGCTTCATCTCAAGTGCGTCAAACGGTCCATACCCAAAAAATTATGCAAAACAGAAAAACCAGTAAAGCGTCAAACATGTTGAAAGTCGCCTAAAGTCTTTTTACAATGCGCACAACCTTGTAAGTCCTATTATTCAAATTTAAACATTTATTATACTAGTGTAATAATATTGTTTTCATATTGATGGTTAACGCATTATGATTTGTAATTTTTTTGAAGATGGACAAAAAGTGTTTGTTGCTCAACCCGCCCCGACCAGTCACGACTGTTCCGGACTTCCGACCATATTACAACCAATAAAATAAATGTATGACAGCCGATAATAGATAAAAAATTCTTCAAACCTGCTTGATTTGACAGCTGATCCTGTGTTATTTATTTTCCTCTCAGCCGCCATTATTGCCGCCATTGTTTTATCAGAAACTTGAAGCCTTTGATCCACAGACTTAACTTTTTTATTCACCACCGAGATCCCAACACTAAATTTCTCCGTAAGTCCTACTTTCTTGTCTAAAGAAATCACTCTGGCAGATGCATTGGCTCGTAGTTGATGCTTCTCGTCAAATGCTTTAGCTTTATTCATGGCATCTTGCCCGATAGCTGAACCTTTAGCCAATACACTTGAAACAACGTCTTGTGCTTTACTTGCATACACTCTTCCACTACGAGGAGAATACCCATTGGCCTGTTAACATGTGAAAATGAATGCCAGATTAAGCATTTTTGCTATTGTAAAAAGGGAATTCATCAAAATAGCCATATACATGCATGATTTTTTGACAAAATGTTTAATACCAAAATAGCCAATAATTACGCAAATGATTACTAACTAATTTTGTGTGTGCAGAATATGCTTCTTTGTTGCGATTTTTGACTTATTTGGGGGAATTTAATTTTTGAGGCATCTTTCGGATATTTGGGAAGGGAGACAAGTTCCGTAAATCATATGTGATATGGCTATTTGGATAGATTTCCTATAATGAGACGTTTATATTACCCTTCAACAAGATAAAAAAAGGAACTTGTGGAACAAGAATAGCGACATCAATTTGTCATTATGATTGTGCAAGCATGTAAAAAAAACCTTTTTTATCGATTTTAGGATATTCCTGATAGGCAATTAAGAGTCTCTCAGGCGGTGTTTTACCTCAGCATTTGAGAAAGAACTTTGTCGAGACATGGAACTTTGTCGAGAAAAAGAACTTTGTCGAGACATACTCGCAGCATTATCAACTGCAGATTCCTGTAAGAAGGCAGTCACAAGATAAATATCAATTGTCCGTAGGTGAAAGTGTGTGTGTAATTTGTAAATAGACATACACACATACCATGAGTTCAGAATTTAACACATAATTTTCAACTTGAGTAATATTCACGATCCGATCCACAAGGGTCGCTCCCTGTTAATTGAAGCACACAATACACAGTTCAGTGATATTGAACATTATCGGTTACAGTTTCAAGCTGACAACCAATACGAGACTTGTAAACAATCCTAGAATACTCAAAGGAAATAGAGGGTGTTTGGGATTGCCTATTAAGACTGCTTATACTTTTTGAGAATATCAGATGAGCAATTTGGAATTAAAAAATCCGAACCTATTTACAGCACTACAATCTACATCAATGCAAATCTTAGTAAGAGAGTTTTGGGATTGCGTATTCTTTTTTCTGCTTATTATTTAGTAGATAAGCAATTTGCAGTGTCTTGACTAAACAAAGTACAAACTGCTTCTCTGCGTATTTAGAATAGAATAAGCATTATTTTACCCTCGTATCTACCCTAAACCTTATATAACATGGATTCTATTGGAACTTTCAACCCATTTTTCTTGAGTTATTTACGTTCTTACAAAAAGAATTATGCTATAAACAAATCCAAGCACTACTAACATTTTTATCAAATTATCATCGAGTGTAACTAACTAGTATTTTATTTTACCTTTTGATGCAACAAACTTGTACATTACTTTACTGATATCTAAGTGACCTAATACGACAATGTGGCGTTTTGCCACATCATCATCAGATCAAACATTCACTTAGATATGTTAGTAATGCAATAAAATTATGTTGCATCAAAATGTAAAATAAATTAATAGTTAATTACACTCGATGATAATGTGATAAAAAAGTTAGTAGTGTTTGGATTTATTTATGGCATGATTTTTTTTATAAAAACGTAAATAACTCAAAAAAGAAAAATGGGTTGAAAGTTCCAATAGAATCCATCCAAGTTATATAAGGTTTAAGGTAGATACGAGGGTAAAAAATGCTAATTTGGTAGCTCCAAATGTTAAAAAACTTTGATCAAATTGTGAATGGGTGTGATGAACCAGTATTTTATTTTACGTTTTGATGCCAACAAAATTTTATTACGTTACTAATATATCTAAGTGACCTAATACAATGATGTGGCGTGTCGCCACATCAACCTAAAAACATTCACTTAGATATATGAGTAACGCAATAAAGTTTGTTGCATCAAAAGGTAAAATAAAATACTAGTTCATCACACCCATTGACAATTTGATCAAAGTTTGTTAACATTTAGAGCTATATCTTTTAAAAAATCTATTACAAAACTCGCACCAAATAAGCATTTTTATTTATGTAGTCGCACCAAATAAATAATAAAAATGATAAAAGAGAAAAAAAGAAATACCGATAAACATAAGGCAATTTCAAGAGCCTTGGCATCTTTAAACGTGACAAATGCAGTCTTGTTTCTTTCAGAATCCCTAAATAAATAGACAAATTAAATCAAGAGCAAAATTTATAACAAGCAGTTAATTAATTAAAAAACTTACAAAGAGATCTGAATATGTTCAATATCACCAGAAAATGAAAAGAATTCATGAATGTGATTGTGAGTAGCTAGATCTGATAGTTGAGTCACTTGTACTGTTCGACTCTGTAACAAAAACAAAAATTAGTTAGTTAGTTAGTTATATAACGGTTTTGTAATGTGAGGGTGAGATTAAAGTTACCTGCATTTTGTGTGTTAGTGATGAATGTGTGTTCAAATGAGGTTTGATGAAGAAAAATAATAAATGTGTATAAAGCGTGTTTAAGGTGTGTGATGATGTGGTGATGATTAAAAATGGCATGCTTCTTGGTCTTATATATATCTATCTGGCAAATAACTAGCAACTACAGTATTATTTTGTGATTTTTTCTAACTTGTGCCCGGGCACGTTAAAGAGTGTCATGTTGAATGCATTGGTTAGTAGCTGTGTGGCTTGATATGAAATTTTCTTATATAATCATTTAACTTTAAAGGTTGTGGGTTCAAGTCTCGCTAGAAGAATGTGTGAAACATATTGTGAGATATGTGGTATAATTATGAAAAAAATTGTCGTTCTAAAAAAAAGTTATGAGTGTTTTATCTAGTGTTCTAAAAGGCGCGCCTTGGCCGCGCTAAGGCGTGAGGCGTGACCTCCACGTTACGAAATGGACCAAGGGTCGACTCTAGGCGTGACGTGAGATGAGGCGTGAAAAGGCGCGATAAGGTGCGCTAAGACGTGAGGCGTGCGAGCCTTTTAGATTCAACTCCGATAAATTTAATTTTATTTTCAAAATGAAGAATATTACATGTAATGATAGTTTCTTAACTTTATTCATATGTACAACGCTTTATGTAAACTCAATATATATGAAACATGATATAAATATATAAATATTTTTATATTTTAGGTCGCCTTAAGCCACGTTTTAAAAACGTAAAGGCTACGCCATAACCGCTAAGACGTGAGGCTTGGTCATGCAACCACGTCACGCCTCACGCTACTTATAACCTTAGTTTTATCCAATATGTTACGTCAAATTTTGACATATAACAATTTTATAACACACGGCTTAAAAAACACTTTATTTTGTATAACTTAAGTCATTTTTACACCGAATCCATATTTTTTATTTGACTTGCACCAAGGAAAACACAATAACATCCGTTAATTTTGGAGAAATACCTTTAGTGCGGAAATACGGTGCAACAATGACCACTCGTTATAGGAACCAAACACCTATAACTTGTGTTCTAACACCTGCACCGTACTCTCCAATAATAAATTTATAATACATAGAATCAGTTTGTGAGTGCACGGTGTCTAAGATGTTACATGGGCTCACTATCCCTATAACAAGCCTATGGTGTGGCATTACCAATAGGAACCAAACACCTATAACTTGCGTTCTAATACCTACACCTACTCTCCAATAATAAATTAATAACACATAGACTCGGTTTGTGAATGCACGGTGTCGAAGATGTTACAAGGGCTCATTATCCCTATAAGGCTATAACAAGCCTATGGTGTGGCATTACCAATGCACCACTCAGTGTTATAGCTCTTTCGCCGCGACCATAACAACTGCAATCCTACTATTTTTTGTAAAATAAACAAAAATCATGAGTTCCAAAAACTTATAACATGACATATGCTATAACACACATGACACCTAACGCTCTAAAAGCACTATTAACTACAAAAAAAAATCATATTTGACATCATTGCAAGAATTCTCTAAACTGATAATCCTATCACATCTCCCATTAGCATGTTTAAGTGCAATGCTTTTACAAATTATATTTGCAATTGTTCCGAAATGCGTTTTGCCATTATAATGGACAATATAAACCGAAGATCCTTTACGGCATGTGTTAGTTTATGGACATAAATTAGTGGATGTGTGTTAGGATCGAACTCGAGATCACGGGATTGCACACTTTACGTATGAAGAGTAAATGTTTAATAATTATTTATAAAAATGTTATATTTAATTATTAAATACACAAAACATATAACGACCGTTAGTATTTAACGGATAATGACTAACGACAGTTAACTAATTAAAGGAAAGGACTATAGATGGAATTAAAGAGATCAAAGATGGTACTAGAATCCCTTAAGGATAGCACCGATCGGCTATAGGATTAGGGTATCCTAATCCTTGTCTAACTTGCTCTCTAAGTTTTCCACACTATAAATAAAGGGCCTAGGGTCATTGTATTCTCATCTCTTGTACACATACAATTCCCAAAGTCTTTTCTCCCTTCTTTTTTGTCAAAACCGATCGGCAAACCATTCTAGTGGGTTGATCGAATTTTTTGAGTATCAAGAAAAATTGTTTTGTGTTTATTACTAGCAAATTGTTTACTTGGTATTAGTACGTGTGTACAAGAACGTGATTCAATCACACTATTGATTGTATCTTGGATTGAATTACAAAACGGTAAGGGGTAATTCCATTAATCCACATAAACCCTAATTAGGGTTAGATCAAGAACAAAGAAAACAAGAACGATTCTTGTGCTCAAGAATCCAAAGGTATGTAACCCGACCCGGTTAATTATATGCATGTTAATTATATGATTTGTTATCGCTTCCGCTATTACGTGCTTTGATGTTTGATTTAGATTATAAATTGTTATGCATGCTGAAAAACAACAGTGGCATCACGAGCCGTTTTAACATGTTAATAATTACCGAAACCTAAAATCTATAACAATAGTGTATTGTTGTTATTTACTAGGTGTTGGGTTTATAAAAAAGTTAGGGTTTTTGTACCTAATCAACCAAAGTTGGTCGATTTCTTGTTAATGAAATTTTTTTTGAAACCCTAGATTACATGTTAAATTTAAAAAGGTTTATTGCATGATTAATTGTTATGTCATGTTTATGGTTACGATCCTTGACATCCATTAATTAATTGTTAAGTGATTTTGTGGATCCATGACAAACATGCTTGTTTTTCATGGATCATATGGAAATATGTAGTAATTGTTACGTGTATTGTTTAACGTTGCCATTAATTTTAGTACGACAAATTTTGAATTAGGGAAGACCTCAATATTAATAATAAATTAAGTTTGTGCTATATGGTATATTTTAATTATGGCTTACGCAATCGTTAACTCGATGCATGTCGGTCATTTTTTTTTGAAAAAGTGAGAGCCATGATTAAATATATGCATAATAAAACCTAGATTTTATTATTAGGGTTTATCGTATAAAAAGAATGCATGTTGCTACATGTTTTTAATTAACGCATATAATTTGTTATTATGTGTTTACCGCTTTAGTTGTTTTTTTTTATTAAAAATTACTTGTTTTTGGTTTATATAATTGATGCGAATTGTTGTAAACAAAAAGGGTAATTTTTGAATAGAAAAATAATATGGACTAAATCTATATAAAAATTATGAATTGTTTTGAAGAGTTAAATTTATAATAGTTTAGTTGATTGGTAATTTTCGTACTAAATAGTTAGAAAGACTCATCCAATTTGACAAACTATGTGGGAAGTTTAACGCGCCGCTGGTCGAACCCGACTAAAGAAGGAGGTTATGCTTCAGCGCTGACCGAATTCTCGGCTTGTTTGTGCGTAAAATTAGAGTTACCTACGACTATTTAAAAGTACAAAGTTACTTTAAGGTTGATTTGCCTCAATTCCACATCCGAAACACTAAGTCGAAAGACTTATGCAAAAGTACGTTGTGAACGATAATTGTGGGTACTTCTTTAATTGGTTCATCCAATGCCTCAACCAAAATTTTGTTTATTTAATCTTGCCCTAAAAGTTAATAAGAAGTTTTTTATTAAACATATGATATGGAGTTGTATGCATGCTTCTCCATACATAAGTTTGATTCCACACATCAAACATTAGTACTTAAACAACTTTAAGTCGAATGCCATCTAATTAACAAACACTTGAAGTTGCAATTTATGTCATGTGAGAACTTGGACTAGATTGTAATTGACAGAAAACCTTCATGATTGAGTAAGACCTCACATGGACAAGTTTGACGCTATTTAGATTAGACGACTTAATTGAGTTATTTAGTGAGAACTAGAAACTCAAGGCATTAAGATGGGATGAAACATGTTTACATGCATCTAGTTTTAGGCAATGTAAATCCCATAAATATCTAAGAAATTAAAATTGTTTGTCATTTAATTGTTCGACAAGTTTTACCATGTCGAATAAATTCATTAATAGATGATCAACTGATGTTGATGGGTTTATGTCTATATTGGGTTCGAGTTTTCAAGGAGATTCAATGGTTATATGACTATTGCTTTGGGTATTTTTTTTCTTGAAAAAGTATTATCGGAAAATACTATTTAATTGAATTTTATGTAGAAATTGGCTAGCCCGATATACAACACTTTAAGTTCTGCGTCTCAAGACTTTCTTTGAACGAGAAAAAAACTGATTGGCGATAATTTCAATGATGGTACCGTTCGACTAAGGAATTGTCTTCAGAGTGCGGGTACCTATGGACTATTTGTTAAGCCTTGCCCTGAAGATACCCCCTGAGGATGCTTGCAGGGGGGGGGGGTAGGGGAATGAGATGTTAAAGCTGAATGGAAAGCTAAATATCAAGATATACATTCTGGATGTGGCTTGTTTAATGCTTGAGAATGTCACCTGCCTCTTCAAAGGCAGTTTGAAACGATATTTTCCGCAAGCACTTGCTGTTGTAACTCAGAAGAATGTTTGTAAAGCCTAAAGCTGTAGAGATCTACGATATGGTGGATACCCTGCACAGCTGCAAACAAGCCCTAGAAAAATCCGTAAGTGCTCATGTGTTGGAAATGAAAGGTTACATGGACCAATACAATCTCTTGGGAAACCCTTATGTCAATGATATGGCGATTAAACTTATTTAACAGGTCCCTTAACAGGTTTTTGGTAATTTTGTTAGAAACTTCAATATGCATTGCGTGGGGAAGACAGTGAGTGGATCTACACGCATTGCTCATTGGACTATATAAGGTTAAAAGACGATATCGGTAATAAAAAAGTAAATGGTTCATTGTGGTAAATTTCAAAAAGTACGTTGGTATTCTACGACATTTACCCTAAAAGCAAAGGCAAAGCTGATAAGAATAAGCAAGTTGTGGCTTATCAACCAAAACCTAAGCAAAACCCTCCTCAGAAGAAGCAAAACCCTCCTCAGACAGTGAGTGATCTACACGCATTGCTCATTGACATAAATTAGTGGATGTGTGTTAGGATCGAACTCGAGATCACGGGATTGCACACTTTACGTATGAAGAGTAAATGTTTAATAATTATTTATAAAAATGTTATATTTAATTATTAAATACACAAAACATATAACGACCGTTAGTATTTAACGGATAATGACTAACGACAGTTAACTAATTAAAGGAAAGGACTATAGATGGAATTAAAGAGATCAAAGATGGTACTAGAATCCCTTAAGGATAGCACCGATCGGCTATAGGATTAGGGTATCCTAATCCTTGTCTAACTTGCTCTCTAAGTTTTCCACACTATAAATAAAGGGCCTAGGGTCATTGTATTCTCATCTCTTGTACACATACAATTCCCAAAGTCTTTTCTCCCTTCTTTTTTGTCAAAACCGATCGGCCAAAAACATTTAGTGGTTGATCGAATTTTTGAGTATCAAGAAAAATTGTTTTGTGTTTATTACTAGCAAATTGTTTACTTGGTATTAGTACGTGTGTACAAGAACGTGATTCAATCACACTATTGATTGTATCTTGGATTGAATTACAAAACAGTAAGGGGTAATTCCATTAATCCACATAAACCCTAATTAGGGTTAGATCAAGAACAAAGAAAGCAAGAACGATTCTTGTGCTCAAGAATCCAAAGGTATGTAACCCGACCCGGTTAATTATATGCATGTTAATTATATGATTTGTTATCGCTTCCGCTATTACGTGCTTTGATGTTTGATTTAGATTATAAATTGTTATGCATGCTGAAAAACAACAACATGACCAAGGAGGAATTTGCCTACGTTGTTACAACTTACAAGCTTCATGTATAATAAACACGAGTGGCATGTTTAAACATATATGAGTAATTAATAAAATGTTTAACACTGGATTATACCCATTATAACTTTTCTTTTTCATATTTAGGCTGATAGTAGCCCGATTGAATCGTTTGGTCGGTCCCCTGGCGACAGACGCGTCCCCCCAGTCGAGGCGACCGACTGAACCTCCCCCACATTTACATTCATTTTGACTGTTGTGTGACCAAACAAAATGGGAAGAGACTAAACACAAATATAGCCGTTGGGGATGTTTGTTTTATATAAAAAAAATTATACCATCTTTTTCCTATAAAAAACCTTTATTTATCTTCTCATTTTTCATATACTTTCTTCTAGAACCACACCAACAACAAATATTCATTCTTTTTTATTTCTCAAATCAAACAAATGATTTCTGATCAATTCTTTTTTGATGATACGGATGAAGAAGAGGAAGTTAATAGTTTAGTCTTCGGGTTTTTTAAAGACACCACTACGCCTTTACTAGCTTCCACTTCTACAACACCAAGAATCTCATGCAACCTGATTGTTAGAGATTGTCACGGTGCTCATGATCGTCTGGTGGCGGCTTACTTCGCTGAACAACCAATGTACACCCCAAAACAGTTCCGTGAACGATTCCAAATGCGACGAAAACTATTCAATCGGATTGTTCGAGATTTGAGTGATAAGTACCCGTATTTTCAACAAAGTATTGATGCTGTTGGAAGATGTGGCATTTCCGCGTTAGTGAAATGTACCTCCGTAATTCGTCAATTAGCATACGACTATGTTCCAGATTCTCTAGACGAATATCTACATATCGGTAATAAAATTGCTCGTGATTGTCTCCTTAATTTAGGTAACAGGATTATGGAGTTATATGGCCAAGAGTATTTGAGAAAGTCTACACAAACCAATATTGAAAAACTCTATGGTTATCATGAGGAGAAACTTAGGGTTTCTGGTATGGTAGGAAGCATTAACTATGCGAAATGGCCTAGGGCATAATGTCCGGTTGGACTTCGTGATCAATTCTATAGGGGTAATTCCGGATTAGATCCATTCAGTTTGTTAGAAGTGGTTGCCTCACAAGATTTATGGATTTGGCATGCGTTTTTTAGTGTTGCAGGGTCAAACAATGACATCCACGTTATACATCAATCACCTCTTTTTAACGATCTCAAAGAAGGAAAAACACCAGAGGTTGCATTCGTGGATAACGACGTGCACTATAAATAGGGATACTATCTTACTGACAAGATATATCCGAAATGGTTTGTTCTTATTAAGTCTACTTCACATCCAGGCACGAATGATACGAAGCGAATAAGACATAAGCAAGCGTATGAAAGCATCAAGAAAAGATGTGGAACAGCGTCTGCCGTGAAAAGGGGCTATAATAAAAACTCCCGCACGGTCACGAAGTCTTTGGACAATTACGAAATTAATGTACACTTGCATCATATATTATATAAAATGATTTAAAAGACATAAAGAAGGCAATATCTCCCAAGTTTTTTCGGGAAGAACAACATCGTGAAGATGATCAATACAAGCAGAAAAAAACCAGTTACAAGTTATTAGAGATATTAACTACTCGGACGCTCATCTTAGTATAAAAGCCAATTTAGTCGAACACCTTTGGCTTCGAGAAAATGAATACTAAATTTATTGTATTGTTTTTAACTTTATTTTAATTATTGTAATGTTATAAGTTAATTAATGAAACTTTAATTTAAAAAAAAATGTTCGGTCACCTTTCCGGTTGTATTACGAGTGTTTGGTCACTGTTTGGTCTAAGAGAGAGAAAACTGAGTTGATGATGATGTGAGAGCCTCGTCACATTTTCTGTTCATATTACTATTAATTTTATTTTTACTTCGTAAAGCATCTTAGCCAGGGACTTGTCCTCTTCGATCATCTAAAGAGGAGAAATCTCTTTGTTAGATATAAAATCAATAAAATGGATGATGGTTTTTCGTTTAAAGTTATCAGAGAAGAGCAAGTTCTTAACTAGGATCCACGTAACATAACCAAATTATCTGTGAGCGTTTCCAATACCAAATTATGTGTGAGTTTTTTCAAAGGTGTGTTTAGTTGAGGAAAAATATCACATTTTTTCAGGAAAATTTTCATTTGAGAATGAAAAAACTTAAAACTTGTTTAGTCGCAATTTTTTCCAATATTTTTCAAAAAAAAAAAAATCTCATTTTCTTAATTTTAAATAGAAAAACAGAAAATCACATTTTACTATTCACAATTTATAAAAGGAAAAATACAACTCCCATCTAAACAGGTTTTTAAAATTCTCAACTCTTCTTTAGAGAAGAAAAACCATTCCTTTTCTCTAAGAATTTAAAACAGAAAAACATAAAAAATTTCCACAACTAAAGACCACCTTAGCTTTTCATGTAAATAGGACCATAACATGCTTTAGTGGTATACAAATTAGTCTCCGACAAAAGCATGCACTTGATGAGTATGACAAGAATTTATGTCATAAAAATAGTCATAAGTTGACAAAATTGTTTGCCCTTGATTCTGCTCCCAATATTTGTGTGGCGGCTAAGATGGCTGGCCCCCTAGATACGTCTTTTCGGAGATCAGTTAGAGGAGGGGTCGAACAGCAAGAATTCTCAGATTTAAGTTCGTTTTTGAATTCAGTGGTTCTTTCAACGTCTAATGATCGTTGGTATTTCTCCCTTTCTAGCAGTGGTGAATTTAGTGTGAAAGATACTCGTCTTGCTATTGATGATTTGGTGCTTCCCTCTCATTCTGAGCCGACTAGGTGGGTTAAGTTAATTCCTATTAAGATTAATGTTTTTATGTGGCGAGCTCGTCGGGGGTGTTTGCCTACTAGATACAATCTGGTCCAAAAAGGTGTTATTTTGGAGTCCACTTCTTGCCCGGTTTGTTTTTCGGATGAAGAGGATGTCCATCATTTGTTATTTCGATGTTCTCTATCTCAGGAGGTTTTGCATCGTGTTTGCCGTTGGTGGGAGATCGATTTCCAGCTTTGGCGTTCGTTCTCAGAATGGGACGAGTGGTTCTCTTCTATTCGTCTTCCGGGTTCAGTTAAAGGTTTTTTGGAAGGAGTCTTCTACGTTGCTTGGTGGTTTATTTGGGGATTTCGGAATCGTTCTACTTTTGATGTTAATAAGCCGTCTAGATCGATCCTTTTTGAGAATATTGTCTCTTCCTCCTTTCTTTGGTGTAATAGTAGGTGTAGTAGAAAGTTCTCTAGGGATGATTGGCTTAAAAACCCGCATTTAATATCTTTGTAATTTCTTTTCTAGCTCCTTGCTAGTTTATAAAATTTTGCCGTTCAAAAAAAAAAAAAAAGTTGACAAAATTGTTAATCGGCTATAGAACATGCCAACTTGGTGTGATGTGGTGCAAGTATAGAACAAGTCAATCGGGTTATCGGGTCGGGTTTGGGGCCTTATCGGGTTGTCAGATAATGAAAACTAACCCGCAACCCGACCTTATAAGAAATTGGGTATATCGGGTTAGTCGGGTTGAGGCTATCAGGTTATCGCATCTTGTTAAGAACAAATAATATTAAAACCACTAATAGAGGAATCTTAATTCTATCAAATAGACATGTTCGACTTCGAAACAAGCAATTTATAATGATATATGCTGTATCATGGACAATATATAGAGTATTACTGAACCAAATTTATTCGTATATGCATGATCTGACTGTTGTGACTTGTGTGCTTCTCAATATATAAGGTATAAAAAAGAAAACATGTTTATGAGATATATAAAAGAAAGCAAACAGTGAGCAAAAAATAAGTGTTGTATGCTATATACAAGAATCGTAGCATGCTATATATATGAAAAAAAGAGCAGTATACCAGAAAGAACAACATTTCATACATTAGAGATTTGCAAATTGGGTATTACGTAGTATATATCTTATTAGGTTTATCGGGTTGACTGCAAATTGGGTATTATATATCTTATTAGGTTTATCGGGTTGTTATCGGGTTGACCCCATAACAAACTAACTATGACCCTAACCCGACCCTATTAGGTTATCGGGTCTATCGGGTTAACCCGATAAGCAAAGTTGAACCCGAATCAACCCGACCCTATAAGGCTTTATCGGGTTTGGGTCGGGTCGGATTGACCCATTTGACACCTCTAGATGCAAGATCCCTCATGACTTGACAAGGTATAAACAAATAGGTATGTTGAAAATATGGTTCACAATATACAATGGAGTTCAGAAGATTGAGGGTGTGTTTGGTGCTAAGTATTTAGTAACGTTTTAGAGTGGTAAGCGTTAAGTGTTGTGATTCTTAATACTCATTTGGCAAACAATAAGTAGCTTTATCTTCTTTTTTTCCTAATGGTCATATTTCAAGGTTTCATGGATTAGTATTTAGAAGCGTTAAGCATTTAGAGGTTGTTTTACACATTATGATTACACCTACAACTACATTATCAAACGTTTTTATATAAAAAACGGCTACTACTCACAGTTACAGTTACTGCTCACCGTTACTGCTACTTTTGTAAAAAAAAAATCCTAAACCACAAAACAGATTTATATTGTTAACAAAATCTTTAAATCTATTTCCAATTTAGAGAGCCAGGCAACTGATAAAAACTCATTTAGAATACCTTGGAATTTGACACTTCTTATAATCCTTTTGTGTTTGCCTAATAAAGGCTAAATATGACCTAATATAACAATTATTTATGAAATATAACATAACTTTTTAGGACAAGGAGACATTGGTGTCTACTTTACTAAACATGCAACTCGATTATATTTTAGCAATTTTTTATCAACCTAAACAAAAGATAGAAAATATATCAATGGCAAAAATATTTACCGTGTTGCAATACAAGAGTGGTAAAACAACGAAAATGCATCAAATAAAAAAATCCAAACATGTTACTTGATGCAAATTTTACAATATTTTATTGTAGTCAAATATTTGATGATTGTTTTTAACGAGTTGGAATTTAACCCGCGCGTTGCCGCGGGAGTTAAGTTTTTTGCATTGTTGTTGTGCAAGTTTCGGTTTGGTAAATATCAATATTCGTCTCATTTTATTCGTGGTTCAGAAGCATTTCTGTCCGTATATTTTTTATTTAAAAAATTTATGTAAAAAAGTTGCGAATAAAAGAAACTTGAGGGGCTTTTTTTATTTTATTTTTTAAAAATTTATGTAAAAAAGTCGTAAACAGTTAAAAGTTGAGGGTCCGTTTTATAAAAAAAAAAAAAATTTAGTTTGGGCCAAATTTTGGGCTAGTTTTATTTTTTTTAAATTTATGTAAAAAAGTCGTAAACAGTTAAAAGTTGAGGGTCCGTTTTGTAATTTTTTTTTTTTAGTTTTGGCCCAATTTTGGGCTAGTTTTTGGGCCGGTACAGTATATTTTTTATTTAAAAAATTTATGTAAAAAAGTTGCGAATAAAAGAAACTTGAGGAGCCTTTTTTATTTTATTTTTTAAAAATTTATGTAAAAAAGTCGTAAACAGTTAAAAGTTGAGGGTCCGTTTTGTAATTTTTTTTTTTTAGTTTTGGCCCAATTTTGGGCTAGTTTTTGGGCCGGTACAGTATATTTTTTATTTAAAAAATTTATGTAAAAAAGTTGCGAATAAAAGAAACTTGAGGTTTTTTTTTTTTGTTTGGGCCAAAATTTGGGCTGTTTTTGGGCCGGGTACTGTAGCACTGTAGCAGCACTGTAGCTGCTACAGTGCCACCCACCGACCATTTGAGAAATGTAATATAGGGTAATTTTTATGTCTCGAGATTAAAGTTCCATAAATCAAGCTTAGTTGGATTGTGGGCCATGATTGCCTCTATCTTTTAGTATTATATATATATAGAGAAATACTAGATCCACAAAAAGTTTACAAATTTTTTTACACAAAATGATGTGGCATGCAATAATTGGATTGAAGTTTTTATCTCTCATCTTTTAATTGGCCAATGATGTACAAATCATCATGGCACATCATTTTGTGAACATTTTTTTATAAACTCTTTGTGGTTCTAGCATTTCTCATATATATATTATCATTTTAAAAGAGTTTTTGCACATTCACTATTCACTTTAAGCACTGTAGCTACAGTGTTGGGCAAAAAAGAAGCCCAAAAAATTGGCCGGCTCAATTAGTTCTTTTTTTTTGAGTAAAAAAGAAGCTCAAAAAATTTAGCCTAAAAAATTTGGGCCGGCCTAATTAGTTTTTTTTTTTTAAATTGTTGGAACAAAATAGGGAGGAAAAAAATGTTACAAAAGTACCGACACATTCAGATAAAAAAAATACCCGCGGTAACATTTTCAAATTGACTTAAACAGTGTCATTTTACACCATAAGACCAAAAAAATAAATTTGCAAAAAAAAAATAATAAAAAAAATTAACGCCACGCAATAACGCGTAAGACCATAAAAAAAACTAATAAACATGATACTGAAAAAGTAAACCCGCACTATTAAATATGAGACCGACAAAATAAACTCGCACAAAGTTAAAGGAAAAAAAAAGAATTAATGACGAGCAACAACGCGCGAAAAATTAACGCCCCACAGTAACGCGCAGTAAAAAATAAACTTACACTGTTAAACATAAAAAAAAAATACCTCGCAACAACGCGCGAAAAAAAAAAAATTTAACGCCCCACGACAACGCGCAAAAAATTAACGCCCGCAGCAACGCGCGGATATCTTTGCTTGTTTCTTTAATAATTCAATATCCTAAACATTTGTTAAATCAAGCGAGTAAACATTAAACAAGTTTAACGAGCTCGTGAATTTAAGTTACCTTTTTAATGTTCAGTGCAAGTGACGGTTATATTACATGGCTTTTTTCTTCATTTCTGAAAATGAACTGACCAATTCCTAGTAGGGTAAAAGTCGAAAAATATCCACAAACTTTTCAAAATGTCCCAACATTACCAACGAACTAAATTTCGTCCTACCTACACCAACGAATTTGTTTTTTTTGTGACAATATGACCAATATGACCGGCTAAATATCCACGTCATATTTTTTCTTTTCTTTTTTTGCCAAAATTGTTAATTGAGTATTCCACCGTGGCCTAATATCTTTCCACCGTTTCTTTATATCCACCAATAAACCTCACACAACCAGATCTTTTGACATCAGAGCCATCGATACACATAAACAATGTTTACTTTCTCTTTACCACCAGATCTCAATTTATGAAGCTTGATACATACAACGGATCTTGTATCAAGAAAATTTCAAAAGCAAACAACAACATATTCCAGTACAACGAACATATCGTGGCTTTGTGTATGACGTGATCGAGACCGAAGTCGTCATCAACTTGAATAAAAGTACCTTGAACCCGTCATCAACCGAAGATGCTTGCCGATATCATAAGAAGTGCTCACCAGAATCAAAGATCGAAATACACATATACCAACGGCTCTCCCAAGGGACTCGAGGGATCTCGTGGAGAGTCCATTGGATCATTATAGATTTGTATTAAACTTAATTGAATCGGTTAAGGAAAAAGACATGGACCCTGTTTGGGATGAGAGCTTCTACTTCAATATTTCCGACCCTTCAATACTCCCAAATCTCACACTTGACGCCTTCATCTACAACAATGTCAAAGGCAACCATTCAAGGTCATTTCTCGGTAAAGCTTCCATAACTGGTACTTCGTTTGTTCCATATTCAGATGTTGTTGTCTTGCACTACCCTTTGGAGAAACGTGGAATATTGTCTTGCACTACCCAAATCTGTTATAACATACTTGAACTTTTTTGGATATGGGTTTTGGATCTGGTGTTGTCGATGTTCTTGTGTTCTTAGGTTTTTAAGATCTGGTGTTGTTGATGTTCTTGGATCTGGGTTTGATGTTCTTGGATCTGGGTTTTTGGGGGAGGTGATTCACTTTTTAGTTTAGTAAATCCATCTGGCATCCTTATTTGGTTTAATTAATGGAAAAAAAAACATGTGCCAGCCTGTAAGGTAACTGACACGGTGTCGGTAAAAGTTTTCGTTATGGGTGATATCAGAACAATATTTGAAAGTTCGTTGGTGTAGGTAGGACGGAATTTAGTTCGTTGGTAATGTCGGGACATTTTGAAAAGTTCGTGGGTATTTTTTGACTTTTACCTTTCCTAGTAAGAGGCTCATTTAGCAGACAACGAGCGAGCCAGAAAACACCTACTCGCAACAAACACTATTCCTAGGCGAGTGTATGATATTAACAAAAAATGCGACAATGGGAAAAGCCCAATCAAAAGGTCGTGTGAGCAGTAAAGGCTCATTTAGTAGACAACGAGCGAGAAACAAACACATACTCACAACAAACACTATTACTAGGCGAGCGTATGATATAATATAATGTTATGTTAATGCTTAAGAAAGTACTAACGTCAAATGTTTGAAAGAAATCATTACGTTGGAATCGTTTAATTATTATCAAATACTAAAAATTATATATTTTTTATGCAAGTGTATAAATTAAGATCCTGTAGTAGAACGTTTCATTGCATGCTAAAAGATACTTTATTTGATTTTTGTTTGAAGCCATGCCTTGCTTTCACAAGAATCTTTGAAACCTAAGCTTTTGCCATGAGACAAAGCCAAATCAAGAAAACCAACACAAATAGAAATGGAATAATTAACACAATTCATACATGTTATTACAGCTATAAAAGGCAATGTCATCAAATGCATAATAAAAACATATTTTTCTACCAATCATCTTTCTTTATCAAGTAAATCGTTCTCTATCACACTATGGATTCGAAACTCGGAAGCACCAATTTGCAAACATTACTTTCTTACGATGAATTTGAACCTTTGTGTACATGGCAACGCGAAGATGCACAAGACATACTAATTCTACATCTTCCGGGTATGTAACCATCTTTTGTTTTTGGCTTTTTTATGCTTTAACGCGTTTAAAATTAAGCAATTTGTAGTTTTAATGGACGTTTATGTACTAAGTGATGTTAATTTATGATATTGTTCTTTTACATGCTAGAATTCAAGAAGGAACAGCTTAGAATCCAGATTAGCAATACCGGTCTTTTGAAGATAACGGGGGAATACAACGTAGAAGGTAAAAGAAAAGGTCGATTCCAAAAGGAAGTCAAGGTGACGAAAGAGTATGACTCGAATAACATTCATGCCAAATTCTCCCAAGGTCGCCTTCGTATTACTTTGCCTAAAAAAGTCATGACACCTCCAGTTCCAGAATCGCCTCCTCCAATGGTAACGTCATCACCTCCAGATGATGATCAAAGCAATAACATGAACACCAACGGAAAAAGTGTTGTTCCTAGTGTGAAGTCGAAAGTAGGCCAAGTTTTACGTTCTAAAGAGTTTACTCAAATCGTTGTGAACCTTGGCTTTGCAGTGGTCGTGGCTTTTAGTGTTTATAGCGCGTATAAGTATTGGACTACATATGTTCAAGTTGATGAGGATTATATCATAGATTGAAGCCTCGATTCAAAGATTATTTAACTTGTATTCGATAATGTAATGAATTGCACCATGTTGAAATAAGATGAAGAAATGTAAATTCGTTTAATTTTATTGTACATCGAAAATTGAACAGTCAATTATAATTTGTTATTCACTTGTGATCAAATTTTACCATTCATAAGTTGACATTATTTAGTCCATGTATTATGTATATACACTCAATGACCCAAGTTAAATCATTAGTGTCATTCTAGTCGCCGAGCCTCGGCTCAAGCTCAACTCGTTTCAAGTCTTATTTGTAGAACTCAAGTCCGGCTAGTGAGTTATCTCTAGGTCTTATTTGCAACAGCTCGTTTAGGCTCGTGAACCTAATCAAGCTCGATATATGAAACTCGGGATTGTTTATTAACTGAGCTTCATATTAAGCTGGAGCTCGGGAGCGCTCATTTAAGCTTGGCTCGTTTCGAGTTCTTACTGAGCAGAGTTCAAGTAGCCGACTCATTCACAACTTGCATACATGGAATTCGAAGTTTTTTGGGAATGTATAACACAAAATAATTATTGCATACTCTTAACTGAGCAAAAGTTTGATAGGGGACTAAGGGGCTAAGGGCCTCGCTTTGCAGGCTTATTGGTTATTTAGTTTTGGGCTTAATAGGCTCAAGCTGACTCCTTTGGGGGCTTCCGCTTTGCAAGCTCAAGTAATCTCTTTTTAAGTAGGGATGTTCATCGGTTTGGTTATCGGGTTGTTCGGTTTATTCAGTTTGATTAGTTTGGTTAATTTTTTTGTAAAATCAAAATCGAATTGAATCGAAAATCGAATTTGAATTCGGTTTGGTTTTTGGGTTGACTCGAATAACCCGAATTACACTATTTATAATTTTTTAAAATTTAATTATATAGATCTTTTTTTAAAAAGAAAAAATATTTCAAGCATAAAAGGTGTTTTTTAGATTAGGATAAAATTTTACTCGTATATATATAGATATATAAAAAGTATATATATTTATATAAATTCAGTTTTTGGTTAAGATTGCCAAAATCATATTCAAACGGAGAACTGAATTTTTAGTTCGGCTCGGTTCGGTTTTGGCCAATTCGGTTTGGTTATAAGTTCGGTTTGGTTTTTCCGGTTTGGCTCGATTTCGATTTTCAATTTATTCGGTTATTAACCAAACAATGCACACCAACACATTAGCCTTTTTTTTGCTTTTTCCCATTTCTTCACTCATACATTAAAAAACACTCTCTCTCATCGGTCAAAACTAAGCCCTAACACACTTTTTGAGACTCACTATTTTTTTATATTTTTCAAACGAGCTAATTTTTCATTCAATAAAATTATAAAACATTTTATATAAAATAATCTTACATAAAAATATGAAAAGAGTTTCAGTTAGAAAACCCCTTTCTTCTGGAGATAGAGGTCAAGGGTTCAATCTTCACTCTCTGCAAAGTCAAAGATCATCTGGAAGCAGCCTCTCTACCTTCAGGTATGGGTAAGACTGTCTACATCCCACCTCTTTCATACGCCGTGAAAGACTAAATTAGTCTCTCTACCTTTGAGTAGGGGTAAGAATGTCTACATCTCACCTCCTCTATACCTCGTGGAAGATGAGATTGGGTAAACGTTGACAGTTTTATAGTTTATACTAGTTTGTATATAATTTTCATAGTTTAGACGTATATATTAAAGGCTTTTGCTAACAATAACCCTTAGGGTTCGTTTGGTAGGATGGAATGAAATGTCAAATGAATGGAATAGACAACGTAATAGAATAAATAGTGTAATGTAATGATTCATTACCGTTATTAATCATGTTTGGTTTGTGTGATAAGACGTAATGAATTGATAATAAAAAGACTAAAATACCCCATCAGATAGGAAGTTTATTTAATGTGGTTAGTTAATGATGGAGTTTTATGTAATTTTGATTCCATTACGTGATGTAATGAAAAAAAAGTAGGGGACCCCTAAGGAATGGTTTTGATGTAATGAATGATTCCTTGTAATCAATCATTACATTCTATAAATGTAAACAAACAATATTTTTTTTAATTCCTTCGTAATAATCTTTTCCATTCCCCTTTTCATTACAGCATACCAAACACTATGTTAGTGTTAGGAATCGAGAAAAGACTCGGTCACTTCTAAAGTTGTAATAGTATAGCTCGTAGCATAATATTTAAAAACTTACCAAGCTAATCGGGTCAACATAAGTCATCCTTATGTTGACCGGCCTATGCAAGGTATATATACCCCTCTCCATGCCTTGGAGAGGGTTGGTTGTTCATTTGGTCATTCATAATATTATACTTTTCTTTCTTTCTCTCACTAAGTGCTACAACCCCCCTTTCTCTCTCTAAACTTTCTTTCTTAATTAGTTGTTAAGTGATTTGATACTTCTACAATTGGTATCAGTCGCCATGGGGTATATCGTGAGCTTGTGTGCGTTTATATCTTGTTTAGATCATTAGTTATAGTTATTTTTGGTTTTCGTGTGCTTTAAAAATCAAACCCGGATTTTTGTGTTTAAAAGTGTTAAAGTTTGTGTTTTTAAGCAAGATATAGGCCTAAGATAACTAGTTGTGCAAGAAAAATCAATGTAAAACATCAAAAATGGTGAGTTTTTGTGAAAAAATACGTTTTTATTTGAAGAAAGCGAAATATGACAGGTTGACTTCAAGCGAAATACGTCATTTCTAGGAAACGAAACTCTGCTTAATTTTTCTTAGGTCAAGCGAAATATGTTGCTCAGCGAAATATGTTTCTAAGCGAATTATGACAGATTGCTAGTTCAAGCGAAATGCGTATTCAAGCGAAACATTACCCTGTTCAATTTTTCATATTCAAGCGAAACATTACATATTCAAGCGAAACATTACCTTTGTCATATTCAAGCGAAATATTGCATCTGTCACAAAAAGGTTTTATTTTCTACGGTTTGTCTTACTTTGTAAAATCCCGCGAAATACTTGGATTTCTCGGTTTTAGTGAAGATTTGTAAAATCTCGTGGAATATCAATCTTATTCACCAACAACAACAACTCTTAACACAATCCTCCTTTATCACTATTCGATCACTTTTGAATCATTTTACTTTTCAATTAATTCAAGATGACTACTTTAGCAAAACACATCATTGTTGCTGGAGCTGAGAACCGTCCTCCAATGCTTGAAAAATCAATGTATGATTCATGGGCAAGTCGTATACGTCTATTCATCAAAGGGAATAAACATGGTAGGATGATGCTTGATTCAATCGATAATGGTCCATTGGTTTATCCAATTGTTGAAGAAAATGGGCAAACTAGACCTAAGAAATACTCTGAACCTACTGAAGCATAAAAACTTTAAGATGATTGTGATGTTCAAGCAACAAATATCATTCTTCAAGGTCTTCCACCCGATGTGTATGCACTTGTTAACCATCAAGAGGCGGCTAAGGATATTTGGGACAGAGTTAAGATGCTAATGAAAGGCACTGAATTATCATACCAAGAACGTGAATGCAGATTGTATAACTTGTTTGATAAGTTTGCTCATGTATAGGGTGAAATACTGTATGAGTACTACTGGAGATTCTCTCAGCTGATCAATGACATGCATACTATTAGGATGACTATGCAACAAGTTCAAGTCAATACCAAGTTTTTGAATGCTTTTCCATCGGAATTCACACCGGTTTATGCAGCACCCATTCATCATCCACACCCTCGTACTCCAGTCAATCCAGTCAATTCACAACAACATCTAGTTTTCCCTTCACCATTCATATCTCCTTTAACAACACCACAATCTCAAGCTGAATTTCCCCAATTGGACTCCGGTTTAGCTATTTCTATGTTTCAACAAGGAGAAGATCTGATTGAATGCATCAACAAAGTAATGACATTTCTGTCTGCTGTAGCATCAAGGTTTCCACCATCAAATAATCAACTCAGAACATCGTCTAATCTTAGAAATCAAGCAACCATTCAGGATGGTAGAGTCACCGTTCAACAAGTTCAAGGAAGACAAATTCAGAGTTATGCTGGTACAGGAAATAGAGGAATTGCTACTACTTCAAAGGGAAATGGTGCAGTTGGTCCATCAAGAGTTGTGAAGTGTTATAACTGTCAAGGAGAAGGGCATCTAGCGAGACAGTGTACTCAACCAAAAAGGCCAAGGAATGATGCATGGTTTAAGGAGAAAATGATGTTAGCAGAAGCTCAAGAAGCGGGTCAGATATTGGATGAAGAGCAACTTGCATTTTTAGCAGACCCTGGTATATCAGTATTCTGAACAAACACATGTTGATGATTTTGAAGATAATGAGATACATAGTGGTAGTAACATCAATCCGTACTATATGGCGAGACAATATACTTAACCAAAAAGGCCAAGGAATGCTGCATGGTTTAAGGAGAAATTGATGTACCGAAGCTCCAGAAGCGGGTCAGATGATTAGAAGAAGATCAACTTGCATTTTTAGGCAGACCCAGGTATAATCAGAAGCTCAGTTGCTCAGTAAACAAACCTTCAGAATTTTAGCTTTCCAGACAGACGAATGGATGCATATGACTCGGCATTTATTGACTATCCTCAGCTAAAGCGGTTCTGGTGACTAATCTTTCAAGCTGTGATCCTGAAGTTCTCTCCGAGGTACCATATTTTGATTCATATCCGAATGATATAATTAATCAGGATGTGTAAGAGATGCAGAATTCTAAACAAACACATGTTGATGATTTTGAAGATAATGAGATACATAGTGGTAGTAATATCATTTCGTACTCTCAATATCTGCAAGAGACACAAGATGCGGTTATTCAGGATACTAATCCTTCTACACCTAATGATTTATTGGTGCTATCCTTAGTTGAACAAATGACTGATCACGTAGCTCATTTAGATAAGGAAAATTAGACAAATAAAATGGTAAATGAATCATTAACCGCTGAGCTTGAGAGATACAAAGAACGAATTGCCATTTTTGAACATCATGTAGATTTGAATCAAAGGGAAATTAAATAAATTCTCAAATGGATGATTTAATTTGCGATAGAAATACAAAGCTTACGGCTTTTCAGCAGGAGATCGATACACTTAAAGAAACTCTTTCTAATAATGTCAAAGAAAAGGAGTCTTTATCAAAAACGTTAACTGTTTTCAAAACAGAGTCTAAAGAAAAAGAGTCTAAGTACATTGACAAGGAAATTGTTTTGGAAAAACAAAATAAAGAACTGGAGAATATTATTTGTAAGATGTAGATCTACGCAGGCAGTTTTATGTATATGCTAACGAAACCATAAGTTTGTTTACGATACAACTCACAACAAGCTCTTGGTTATCAAAATCCGTTCCATCTTAAAAAAGCTCAGCGGATTCAACCAACATTATATGATGGTAGTGTTTTATTGCTAAATAACATGCTGTGATTTCTATGCTTGATGATGAAGAGACATTGAATTTTTGGAAGAAGAGAGTCGATCAAAGATGCTTGATAAACAAAATGATCTAATTTCAATAGAAAATAAGAAAATGAATTTCTCTAATTTTGACTATTTCAAAATTGAATAATATTAAAGAAAATTTGGTGGAAAACTTTGTTAACACTTAAAAATATTGTCTGCAGAACAAGCTTTCTGTTAAAACAATCCCGTTCCTTTCTGAGGAAACACTAGTTACATCATATACACTTAGTAGAATCGAATTCTCCTAGTAACTTCCTAAGTAAGTTGGTAAATGAAAGTCTTAAAAAGCTAAAATATCAACTGGCCAATTTTGACAAAGTGGTGATAAAGAGACTAACATCTGATGCTATCACAGCGGGGTCTTGGGGTTTTGAACATACAAAAGAGTGTTTTCTAACTAAAATAATTCTATTTTTAAAAGTTTTAAAAGACACATTTAATGCGTTTGATAAAACTCTTCTAGATGAAATTACTAAAGTTCAAACTATTTTTAACCAAATGCAGGCTGCTGTTGATCAGTGTTTTCTAGACAAGAACGTTTTTGAAATTCAAATCAAACAACTTAGGATTGATAGTGATCAACTCTTGAACCAAATAATAGAAATTGTGCATATTGTTGCGAATTTTGTGGATATTCTAGATGTGAAAAAGTCATGTGTGAATAATTGCAATAAGTGTATAGAACTTGAGACTGAGCTTCTCAAAAAGAAAGATTTCTTTGAAAAAGAGGCTTACGATAAACTTGTCAAAAGTTATTCAAATTTAGAAAAGCATTGCATTTCAATGGAATTAGCAACTCAACTTAATCAAGATATTTTTCAAAGGGAAAATTCTGGTGAAAACCTAAATGCTCCCACTTTTAATCAATTATTTAAAATAAATGACTTGAAAGCTCAGTCACAAGCGAAGGACACAGTCATTAAAAAGTTAAAAGAAAGAATTACATTTTTGAGTGAAAAAGATAATGTAGAAAAAGTAAAGAAAGATATTGATGAGATTGAAACAATCAACATTGAACTGGAACATAGTGTGGCAAAATTACTTTCGAAAAATGAAAATTTGAGAAAAGAACGAGAACATTTGAAATCAATTTTCAAAGACCAATTTGACTCAATTAGAAAGACACGTGTTTAATCAAAAGAACATTGTGACTCTTTAATTGCTCAAATTAATGAAAAGTCTATTGAAAATTCAGATTTAAATGCTCAACTTAAAGAAAAGGTTTTTTCTATTACAGCATTGAAAAATAAATTAAGGAGACTTAAAGGGAAAAATGTTGTTAATACTGTGGTTTCAAAACCTAATGTCACTCTTGCTCCAGGAATGTTCAAGCTTGACATAGAACCTATTTCTCCTATGCTTAAGAACAATAGGGATTCTTATGAGGTTTACATTGAGAAGACTATAGAATATGCTGACACTCTTCATGGATTTGCAGAACGAGCTAGAACACAGTATCCTAGTGAACCTCTATTAGAATCTGCTTGCATGATTACAAAACATGTTCAGGAATTGTTAGTCTATGCCTCTTAGACATTCCCTAATTCACCAAAACCTAGTGAGAAGTTAGTTGGTGTCACACCGAGTAATAAGGACAAAAGAGTTAGATTTGCTAAACCTGTCACATCTTCAAACAATATTCCCAAGCAGACTAATTCTCTTAAAACCAAAGATTCTAACAAGCCTTTGTTGACTTCTACAGGAGTAAAACCTACTACTAGTGCTAGCGGATCAAAGCCTTCAGGCAATAAAAAGAACAATAGGATCTCGCGACCACCACGTAGCAATCAGAAGACTAAAGTAGAAGACCACCCCAGGATAGTTAAATATAGTTTGATTAAGACGAATTCTGTTTTTGAACCTATCAGTAATGCACTTGTTAAGCATTCTGTGAGAAATGCTAAGTTTGAATCTATGTGTGCTATTTGTAACAAATGTTTATTTGATGTTAATCATGATATGTGTCTTGTTGATTTTATGAATGATGTGAATGTGCGTTCGAAATTTAAATCTAAAAAACAATAAGAGAAAAGCTTGGAAACCTACGGGTAAAGTGTTCACTGATGTAGGATTTAAGTGGAAACCAACAGGAAGATTTTTCACTATAGTTGGTAACTCGTGCCCTTTAACTAGGATCACTTCCAAGAAAATAGTGCATCTCAAGAAAACCACTCCTAAGTCATATGAAACACCAAAACCAAAGATTAAAGTCTATAGTAGGAGACCCAAACAAATAAAATCAGTAGGTTTAAGTAAACAAGCTAAGATTGTATAATCTAAAATTGCTAACAACTCGGAACCCACTCATCTGTGGGGATCCAATGCTACAGATGTTCCATATTCTTCTTCTCTTGTCAATGACAGGTTGTCCAGATCGTCCTTTGGTATCTGGACTCCGGATGTTCAAAACATATGACAGGGAACCGCTCTCGGCTCATGAACTTCATTAGTAAATTTCTGGGTACTGTTCGATTCAGAAATGACCAAGTTGCAAAGATTATAAGGTATGGTGACTATCAGCAGGGGAATGTAATTATCTCCAAGGTGTATTATGTTGAGATTAGACATACTTTCAGGCTCCCGTGACATAAATTTGTACACAATTTCCCTTGATGACATGCTAAAGACTTCTCTAATCTGTCTTCTATTAAAAGCTTCAAAGACTAAGAGCTGGTTATGGCACCGTCGTTTATCGCATCTCAACTTTGGTACTCTTAACAAGCTAGCGAAAGACGGTCTTGCACGAGGTATTCCAAAGCTTAAATTTCAGAAAGATCATCTATGTTCAACGTTTGCATTAGGAAAAAGCAAGAAATCTTCTCATTAACCCAAAGCTGAGGACACTAACCAGGAGAAACTATATCTTTTGCATATGGATCTTAGTGGCCCGATGCGTGTGGAGAGCATTAACGGGAAAAAGTATATCTTAGTAATTTTTGATGATTACTCTCGATTTACTTGGGTTAAATTTTCTTTTGCATATGGATCTTTATGGCCCGATGCGTGTGGAGAGTATTAACAGGAAAAAGTATATCTTTGTGATTGGAGATGATTACTCCATGTTTACTTAGGTTAGATTTTTAAGATCAAATGATGAAGCTCCCGACAATATCATCAAGTGCATCAAAAATATTCAAGTTCGTTTGAATGCCACAGTCCGTAATGTTCGAACAGATAATGGAACAGAATTTGTCAATCAGACTCTTCGTGATTTCTATGAAAAGTCAGCATTTTAACCTTAAACTTCTGATTTTCTCTCGCAACTCTACGATAACGACAATAAAAGACAAGGATCCTTATAGACACGGTGGTTTGTCGAAAGGCGAAACTGAACTCTTATGGAAGCTGCTCGCACAATGTTGATATTTTCAAAAGCTCCTCTATTTCTATGGGCTGAAGCAATCAATACAGCTTGTTATACCCAAAACCGTTCCTTGATCCGTCTCTGCTACAACAAAACTCCTTATGACGGATGCATGACAAGAACTGGATTTTAACATTTCTTCCATGTCTTTGGTTTACACTCTGTTATCTGACCAATGACAGTGAGGATTTGGGTAAACTAAATGCCCAAAGGTCCGTTATTGGATTTTGTGGATCCCCGCCCGTAAAGAAACCTTTCAAATCTATAACAAAAACCCATGAAAATTATGGAAACAATCATGTGAAGTTCGATGAGCTACAGCGATGACTTTTTTCGAAACAATTCCATTTCAGGACCCACGGGCTTCAATCTACTGACTCCTGCAACAGAACCAGTTAAGGACTCGTTCACAAACCCTATTCCTCAACAACCTTGTAATCCACCAAATAAAATGATTGGGACCAACGTTTATTCCCTAACCTACCTATGGTTCGAAGAATACTTTCAATTCCTTCAACCATTGATGTTTCTTTAGTTCTAGTAGCTGTTGCACCAAGAGCTGTTGATACAAATGAATCACTAGTGTCTACATCAATTGATCTAGATGCTCCAATCTACAAATACTCCATCAACACAAGAACAAGAACATTCTCTAATTATTTCTCAAGGTGTTGAAGAATCACCAAAAACACCACATTTTCATGATGATCCACTTCACGAATCTCTTCATGAAGACTCGTGTAGGGATTAAAAGCTTTCTTGAAGTTACTGCTACTAAGGTTTGTGTTACTGCTGCTAAGCAAAAGTTGGTGTTGTTCATTAACTTTAATGAAAAAGTATCTAAGTATTAGTGCTGCTATATAAATTTAGTACTCTACGCTAGTTCAAGTTACTACTGTTAGTATATATTAGTACTTGCTAGTATAAAGTTTAGACTGCTAGTGAAAAGTTGTTACTGTAGGTGAAGATTGAAGAAATATTCTAAGTAGATACTAACGCATGTACACATTAATGCTGTTGTGTATAAGTTTACTACAAGTTGTGTTCAAATTTAAATGCTGCTAGTATAAAAGTTACAACTACTTATAGATTAAGACACGAAAAGAGTTTACTACTAATCAAAAGAGAATGGATAAAGACAAAGAAATGATAAAGAATGATTGGAGATCAAGATTCCTTTACGTGATAAGTATGAGTTTATTTATAGAAATAAGATCATAGTGGAAATATCTAATAGTTATTATTGGAATATATTGTACAAAACGACCTAGACTCCCTTTGGTGTAATAAAAGGAGGTCATAGGCATACCAGATTGAGATCAAAAAAATTCTAGAAATCTTTTGTTTTTTAATATCGTTTATAGCTTCAAGTTTTGTAACCCTAATACTAGAAAGTGTATTCTATTATTTATAATAATATATTGGAGCTTTTATTGTTGAATTATATTATCTTGTGTTATTGTTTCATTAAGAATTCTTCTAATATTAAAGATTAGATTCGCATAATCTTTAATACATTCACATAAAGTTTCTACTATAGTTATGTTAGATTTATCTAATATAACTAAACCTTAAACAAGCTTAAGGAATTCGATCTATTGAAGTGGGATCCAACAAGAGGTATCCTACATCCTAGGACAACAAGTGGTATCAGAGCTTGTTAGAAGCTTTGAATAAAAAGAACCTATTGACTACAACAATATCTCTTTGCAGAGAATATGATACAACCTCTCACACATGGTGGCTGCATTAGAATACCCATGCTCCAACCGGAGAGTTTGAGTTATGAGGATGAGAAAAAAACAATACATCCAGATGATTGACTATGCTCTATAGGAAGTCATAGAGAATGGAAACACTGCACCAAAAATAACAGTTGTAGAAGGTGTTGAGAAATTAATACCTCCTACAATTGCAGAAGAAAAGGCTCAGAAGAGGTTAGAAATGAAGGCCAGAAGCACCTTGATGATGGGAATACCTAATGAACATCAGTTAAAGTTCAACTCCATCACGATAGCTACTTGCTTGCTGGAAGCTATTGAAAAGAGGTTTGGTAGGAATGCTGCTACAAAGAAAACTCAAAGAAATCTCTTGAAATAGCAGTATGAAAACTTCACTGCTCCTAGCTCAGAAACCCTTGATCAAACTTTTGATAGGCTTCAAAAGCTTGTGAGTCAGCTGGAGATTTTGGGTGAAACACTTTCACAAGAAGATGTGAACCAGAAGCTGTTGAGAAGTTTGTCACCAGAATGGAACACACATGCTGTTGTGTGGAGGAATAAGCCTGAATTAGAGACAATGAGCATGGATGATCTCTACAACAATCTCAAAGTATATGAACCAGAAGTCAAAGGGACATCAAGCTCAAATACAAGCACACAAAACATGGCTTTTGTGTCCTCTAACAACTCTGGCAGCACTAATGAAGCAGTTAACACTGCTCATGGAGTTTCTGCTGT
Source organism: Tanacetum coccineum (assembly GCA_026074375.1). Classification (NCBI taxonomy): domain Eukaryota; kingdom Viridiplantae; phylum Streptophyta; class Magnoliopsida; order Asterales; family Asteraceae; genus Tanacetum; species Tanacetum coccineum. Next base: position 132,404 of record BQNB010001229.1, read on the forward strand.
TAGCACTCAAGTTAGTGCTGCTAACTCCACAAATGTTGATAACTTGAGTGATGCTGTGATCTGTGCTTTCTTTTCTAGTCAACCAAACAATCCTCAACTTGCAAATGAGGATCTACAACAACTCCATCCAGATGACTTGGAAGAGATGGATTTGAGATGGCAGATGGCCATGTTGACTATGAGGGCAAGAAGGTTCTTGAAGAACACTGGAAGGAAGGTGACTATTAATGGTAATGAGACCATTGGGTTTGATAAGTCCAAGGTGGAGTGCTACAACTGCCACAAGAGGGGACATTTTGCCAGAGAGTGCAGAGTTCTAAGAAACCAAGACAACAGGAACAGGGAAAGCTCAAGAAGAAGTGTGCCAGTGGAGACAACTACTTCCAATGCTTTGATCTCATGTGATGGTCTTGGTGGTTATGACTGGAGTGATCATGCAGAGGAAGGACCAACAAATTATGCACTCATGGCCTACTCATCTTCAAGTTCTGATTCTGAGGTATCTAATGATTCTACTTGCTCAAAATCCTTTGTCTGAAAATGTTAAAGTGCTTAAATCTTAATATGAACAACTATTGAAAAGATTTGAGAAATCTGAGTTAATGGTTGTAGCTTATAAGACAGTTTTACAGTCTGTAGAAGAAAGACTTAAACTTTATAAAAAGAATGAGTCTGTTTATGTAGAAAATATTAACGGATTAAAATCGTTTTACAATTAGGAGAGATAACTATTGGTGAGCTTAGGAAGAAGCTAGAAATAGTTCAAAAGGAAAAAAGATAGCATTTAGTTTAATGTAGACAAATTTGAAAATGCATTTAAAAGTTTAAACAAGATAATAGAGAGTCAGATTGTAGATATATTGCAAGAAAGGATTAGGCTATAATGCAGGTCCCACTCCCTTAACGAAATTCATGCCTCCAAAACCTGACTTGTCATTTACTGGATTAGAAGAGTTTTTAAATAAGCCTGTAGTTATTAAGCCTGTAGTTGAGAATAGTGAAGCCAAGGCTAGTGAAGCAAAGCCTAAAGTAGTTAGGAAGAATAATTGTTGGCCCAATTATGAGGATGTTGGTGTCAGATAGTGCGGAAGAAAATGTGTCTTCAAACAAAGATTGAAAGAAAACAGCTAATCCTAGTTTTGTTAAGAATAGACTTGTCAAATGCTAAACAACCAAACAAAACTAATAAGAAACGCTAACCAAGTTGAGCACAATAGGCAAAACACTCACATTCCTAGAGGAAATCAAAGAAACTAGAATAATATGATGTCTCAGAGACTAGGAAATAATTTTGAGATGTTTAACAAAGATTGTTATGTGTGTGGAAGTTTTGATCACTTGCAGGTTGATTATAGTTATTAAAGGGTGATAAAACCTGTTTAGAACAATGCTAAAAGGGTGAATCATCATAATTTTGCCAAAAAGACTCACCCTGCCCTAAAAAGAATATGGTTTCAAGAGCAGTACTAATGAAGTATGGCTTAGTATCATAGATTGCTATAACAGAGTTATGCTTTCACAACAAAAACAAAACGAGTGAATTGCTAAGCTAGACCAAAGTCACCTAATCTAAAATAAAAATTCAATTGTTAAGAGGCCCATCACAAGAATACTATATTTAAAAACAGTAAATTTTAATCAGATGGTTAAAACTGTTAAGATTAAAAATATTATATTGTTAGGTCCCAAAGCAATAGTTAATCCTGTCAATTAGACCAAAACGGCAGTTAATGTTGTTTAGGGAAATAATGTTAATGTTGTTAAGGTTCTTCAGCTTGTTGGGTTTGGAAACCAAAAACTAAAGTTTTAGACCATGTTTCTAAACATAACAGCGCATCAATCGCCCTAAAGAAGTTTGATTATGTTGATGCACAAGGCAGATCCAAGTCAATGATCTTTGGGTCCCTAAAAGAAACTAATTTTTTTATCTAATGTGCAGGGCAATCCACAAATAGATTTACAGGATAAAAGAGTGATTGATAGTTGATGCTCAAGGCACATGACAGGGAACATGTCCTATCTTACTGACTATGAAGAGATAGATGGATGATATGTTGCTTTCGGAGGGAACCCCAAAGGAGGGAAAATCACATGAAAAGGTACACAGTCTAATAGTTTTGCAGGTACAAAAGCAAGTGATAATGCAGGTCAAGCTAAAAAGGAAATAGAACATGTCAAAAATTACATTTTGCTTCCATTATGGCATGCTGATCCACCATTTTCCCAAGATCCAAAGAGTTCTCAAGATGATGGATCCAAACCTTCAAGTGATGATAAGAATAAGGTTGATGAAGATCCAAGAAAAGAAGTGTGAAAGTATGGATCAAGAGAAGGATGATAATATTAACAGCACTAACAATGTTAATGTTGCTAGCATAAATGAAGTTAATGTTGTTGGTGGAAAAACAAGCATTGAACTTCAAAAGATCCAAATAATTTTCTGCTTATGGATGATATAACATATTTGAGGGGGGGGGCCATCTCAAGAGATAAAGAAGATGTTGGTGCGAGCTGACAAGACAATTGGATACAACAATCCAAGTCATCCTATTCTAACCTACAAGAATTCATAAAGATCATCTCTCAAATCAAGTGATTGGAGAATTTAACAATCACCTACACAAACAAGAACCATGTTCAAAGAATTTTAGAGGAGCATTGGGTTTGTTAGTATATCAAACAAAACAAACCATAAAGAACTTTCAAAACTACTTTGTTTGCTTGCCTATTATCACAGAAGAACCAAAAATGTAATTCATGCATCGAAAGATACAAGCTGGAATGCTATTGCAAGAATAGCTCTACATTCAAGATACAAAGAAGTTTATGACAAATGGATTAAACCATATGGAAAAAGGCTATAAGCACAAAATGGTTTTCAGGAATAAAAAGGATGAAGGGTAATATTTGATAAAAATAGAGCAAGATTGGATACTCAAGGGTACACATACGAAGAAGATTGACTAAGATGAAATTTTTTGGCCCCTGTGCAAGAATAGAATCTATAAAAGCATTTTTTATCTTATGCTTTATTTAAAGATTTTGTGGTGTATCAAATGGATGTAAAAAGTGATTTTTTCTATGAGAAGATTAAAGAAGAGGTGTATGTATGTCAACCACCAGGATTGGAAGATCCAGAATTTCCTGATAGAGTATACAAGGTTGAAAAAGCACTGTATGGACTACATCAAGCTCCTGAAGCTTGGTATGAAACCTTGTCAACATATTTGTTAGACAATAGGTTTCAAAGAGGGAAAATTGACAATACCTTATTCATCAAAAGGTACAAATGTGATATTTTGCTGGTCTAAGTTTATGTGGATGATATCATCTTTGGTTCAACAAAGATGAAGCTATGCATTGCATTTGAGAAGTTGATGCATGAGAAATTTTAGATGAGTTCTATGGGAGAACTTACATTCTTCTTGGGATTACAAGTGAAGCAAAAGAAGGATGGCATATTTATTAGTCAAGATAAATATGTTGATGAAATTTTAAAAAAATTTGGGTTTACAGAAGTCAAGACTGCAAGCACACCAATAGAAACTCAAAAGCCTTTGATCAATGATGAAGATGGTGAAGAAGTTGATGTTCATATGTATATGTCAATGATTGGTTCATTGATGTATCTTACATCTTCAAGACCTGACAGCATATTTGCAGTGTGTGCCTGTGCTAGATACCAAGTCAATCTAAAGGTTTCACATCTTCATGCTGTGAAAAGGATTTTTAGGTACTTAAAAGGTCAACCAAAATTGAGCCTTTGATATCCAAAAGATTCTCCTTTTGATTTGGTATCATACACTGATAGTGATTATGCTGGAGCAAGCTTGGATAGGAAGTCTACAACAGGAGGTTGTCAATTCTTTGGATGTAGATTAATATCATAGCAGTGCAAAAAACAGACAGTGGTTGCAAATTCTATAACAAAAGCTGAGTATGTGGCTACTTCAAGTTGTTGTGGACAAGTGCTTTGGATTCAGAATTAACTACTTGATTATGGGTATAATTTTATGCATACCAAGATCTTTATTGACAATAAGAGTACTATTTGCATAATTAAAAATTATGTTTTTCATTCAAAAACAAAGCATATAGAGATCAGACATTATTTTATTAGAGATTGCAATGAAAAAAATTGATTTAAATGGTCAAAATCCATACTGACAAGAATGTTGCAGATTTGCTTACAAAAGCTTTTGATGTAAGTAGATTTCAATATTTGATTGCTAGTATTGGAATGCTAAATCTTTAAAGTCTTTTATCTCTTTACGTTTTTGTAGAGTTTTGTATGAATTAGTACTGTTTTTCATGTCATTAAAAGTTTCTGCTATTAAGTATAATTAGTACTGCTAGTTATACTTAATACTATTGAGTTTCTACTGTTAGGTATAATTAATACTGTAATAATTGTGAAAATTGCTATGGCTTGTGTTTTCTTGGTTTTTGGACTAACATTTTGCAGGATTAGCAAAGAAAAGTGTTAGATTGATGATGGGAATGCTGTTTGGAATGGAATTAGAGTTAATACTGGTGACTCAAAGTTAATGCTGTTAGGCATAACTTACTACTACTGAGTTACTACTGTTGGGTTGTTGAGGGTATTTTTCATAAATACTTTGATGAAGGGTTTCAATCAATCATTTAATCGATTTTATTCTTTCAAATACTCTCCAATTACAAACCCTAACTCAATTTTATCATCTATCATCAAAACCCAACACAAATGGCGATTCTAAAGTTTGCAGATACTCATAATATCGTCGCATTTTTTTCTAAACCCACAGAGAGTGATGGGTTTAAACAAATTGTAGATTTTTTGAATGCACACCCTATAAGGTATGCATTAACGATTAATCCTACTATATATATTTCTTGCATTGAACAATTCTGGTCTACTGTTAAGGCCAAAACTATCAATGGGGAAGAACAGTTACATGCCCTAGTAGATGGCAAGAAGATAATCATCACTGAATCATCTGTTAGAAGAGATCTTCAACTAGAAGATGAGGAAGGTGTTGATTGTTTACCAAATTATACCATTTTTGAACAACTTACATTGATGGGGTATGAGAAAATTTCACAAAAACTAACTTTTTATAAACCATTCTTTTCCCCACAATGGAAATTTCTAATTCATACTATTTTACAGTGTCTAAGTCCAAAGACTACTGCCTAGAATGAGTTTAGTGGTACTATGGCATCTGTCATTATCTACTTAGCTACAAATCAGAAATTTAATTTTTCAAAATTTAATTTTGAAAGTATGATTAGAAACTTGGATAATTTGTCTGGCAAATTTTTTATGTATCCAAGGTTTGTACAAGTATTTTTGGACCAACAACTTGATGGGATGCCAACTCATAAGAGAATATATATTTCACCCTCTCACACTAAAAATATTTTTAGAAATATGAGAAGGGTAGGTAAAGGTTTTTCTGGTAGAGTAACACCTTTATTTCAAACAATGGTGGTACTAAACCAATCATAATTAGGTGAAGGTTCAACAATTCTAACTGATCCTCATCATACACCCACCTTTATTCAACCATCTACTCAACCTCAAAAGACACAACAACCTAGGAAGCCTAAAAGAAAGGACAGTCAGGTACCTTAGCCTAGTGATCCTATTGTTGCAGATGAGGCTGTCCATAAGGAGTTGGGTGACAGTTTGGTGAGGGCTGCCACTATTGCTTCTAGCTTAGAAGCAGAGCAGGACAGTGGTAACATAAATAAGACCCAATCCAAGGCAACACCTAATGAATCTAGTTCCGAAGGAACCAATTCAGGTGGTGGTCCCTGGTGCCAAGAAACCATGAGGGATACTATTGCTCAAACTAGGTTTGAGAGTGTATCTAAACATTCCAATGATTCACTACTCGTAAGAGGTAACACACTTCGAAGTGATGAGGATAGACTTAAACTTAATGAATTGATGGCATTATGTACCACTTTACAAAACCGGGTTCTTGATTTCGAGAAGACAAATACCACTTAACATAATGAGATTGCTAGTTTAAAAAGAAGGGTCAAGAAGCTTGAAAAGAAAGATAGGTCAATAACTCATAGGCTAAAGATATTATACAAAGTTGGTTTGACTGCTAGGGTAGAATCATCTGATAATGAAGATAGTTTGGGTGAGGATGTATCCAAACAGGGGAGGATTGATGCTATTGATGCAGATGAAGAAATTACCCTGGTTATTGTTCATGATGTGAATGTTTTTGCTGGTGAAGAGGTGTTTGCTACAACTGTTGATGATATTACTTTGGCTCAAGTACTTGAAGAAATGAAAAGTACAAAACCCAAGAAGAAAGAGGTTATTATACAAGAGCTGGGTGAATCTACAACAACAATATCTTTACACTATCTTCATAACAATCACAGGACAAAGGTAAAGGGATATTGATAGAACCTGTGAAGCCTATGAACAAGAAAGATCTAATCAGGCTTGATGAAGAAACTGCTTTAAATTTACAAGCTGAATTTGATGAAGAAGAAAGACTTGTAAGAGAAAAAGCTAGAAAAGAAGAAGAAGCTAATATTACCTTGATTGAAACATGGGATGATATACAGGCAAATATTGATGCTGATCATCAATTGGCTGAAAGAATGCAAGCACAAGAACAAGAAGAGTTGTCTATTGAAGAAAGGCTAATTATTTCAACACTCTAGAGTAAAAAAAGAAAGGCATTTTTGGCCTCTAAAAGATTATAAGAGAAAAGAAACAAACCACCAACAAAAGCTCAACAGAGAAAGATAATGTGTACTTACCTAAAGAACATGGAAGGATACAAGCTCAAAGATATGAAGTTGAAAGAGTTTGATTCTGTCCAAGATATGTTTGACAAAGCATTCAAAAGGGTAAATACATTTGAAGACTTTAGAATAGAGTTGGTGGAAGGCAAAGAAAAGAGAGCAGGAACATAGCTGGTACAAGAGATTACAAAGAAACAGAAGGTGGAAGATGACAAAGAAACAGCCGAGCTTAAACAGTTAATGAAAATCATTCCAGATGAAGATGAAGTAGCAATTAATGCTATACCTTTGGTTGTTAAGTCTCCAAGTATTGTTGGCTGGAAGATTTATAAAGAACGAAGAAAAAGCTATTATCAAATAATGAGAGTTGATGGAAAGTCTCAAATGTACATGATCTTTAGTCAAATGCTTAAAAGTTTTGACAGGGAAGATTTGGAGTTTTATACAAGTTGGTAAAAGCTAAATATGAGTCAACAAGACTAGTCGAAGACTTGGATTTGTTGTTATGGGGTGTTTTGAAAATAATGTTTGAACCACATGTAGAAAATAAAGTATGGAGGAATCAACAAGAATACAAAGTGTTGAATAAGAAGTTGTATAACTCCTGTGGAGTACATTCCTTGATGATGCAACATGTGCAGATTTATATGTTGGTAGAGAAGGAAGTATCCCTTTGACACACTTACACTTTCAAATGATGTTGGGAAAGATGCTTATGATTGACTATAAATGTGAAATGGACTTATTCAGCTTCTAAATTTATCTTAAAGAGCTTAAGAAGTAATGAAAGTATTTTAGAAGCATCCTCCTAGGTTGATGAAGCTTTACATGAAGAATCTTGATGATTTTGGGGGAAGAAGTATATCAAGTTTAGGGGAGGATTGTGGGATTAAAAGTCTTCTTGATGTTGTTTGAATTATTGCTGCTCATGTTTGTGTTAATGCTTGCTCAGCTGGATTTAATGTTGCTCATGAACTTCAAAGAAAATATGCTAAGTGTTTACTACTGCTAGTACACAGTTACTATTGCTAGTGAATATTAGTACTGCTAGTGAAAATATGCTAAGTGTTTACTACTGCTAGTACAAATTTAAAACTGCTAGTGAAAATTAGTACTGCTCAAGGTTAAGACTGCTCAGAGATAAGTTAATGCTGTTGAGGTTAATAAGATAGTATTGTTTGTTGTTAGTACTGCTTATATGATATGTATTAAGTTATTTGTTTATAAAAAAGATTATGGATACTTAGAAAAGTATTGTAAGCTGACTAGGGCTCCTTGGTGTATAAAAGGAGGTCCTAGGGCATAGAGTTTGATATCTTTTATTAATCTTTTGAAGTCTTAAACGTATAATTCATAGCTCCAAGGTCTTTGTAACCCTAATACTTTAAGAGTATTCTTATTATTATCATTAATAATATTAGAGCTTATTTGTTGAATTGTATGTTCATTGAATTACTGTTTTATTAATAATTCTTCTTAATATTAAAGATTAGATTTCGCATAATCTTTAATACATTCAAACACAGTTTCTACTATAGTTGTGTTAGATTTATCTAATATAACTAAACTTTAAACAAGCTTAAGGAATTCGATCTATTGAAGTGGGATCAACACAAGACTTAGACAAGATCAAGACCGTTGTTTGACTTTGAAGAATACGCCGTATCTACGTCAGCAAATATGCCGTATAAGATACTTTGGTCAACATTATGAAGAAACACGTTTTACAGCCAATACGCCATATCCAGATCAGTCAATACGCCGTATCTAGTGGCGGTTTTTGAATATTCCAGAATATAATAATCATGGAGCCCACTCCAAGTTATCCCAACATGCCGTATCGGATCCCTTCAATATGGTGTATCGATTTCTTTTCAGAGCTTATAACTAGAAAACCTACAACTTGGTTTTCAGTATGCAAAGACCACCAACTACGATCTACAGACGATTTTAAAAGCGAAGAAGGTCCTTCAAGTGCCTTAAGTCAATAGGAAAACTCTTATAATCTTTATATTATGCTATAAGCGTTTGGTTAGCATAACGTTTGCTTATTTAATTGTTCGTCTATGATATTGTGTATTGTTACAATGACTATGGGCTAATACCTTTAGGTATTAGTCATGTTTATGATAATTTAATGTTTGGTTTTGTTTATATCGATTGTTTACTTATTTGTTGAGTGTTGATTATGTTTATCACTTCAAATCTGTTTATGTTTGATTATGTATTATTTATCATTCAACTGAATCTAGGATTGCGATAAAGTAAGACTAGAGTCTGGGATAAATACTACGTACAGCTTATCTATGTGACTCTAGATTAATAGGACCACAAATTTATGCCCATGTTAGTGGATAGGTAGACTAAGTGGTGACTTAGGATTACACATAACTTTCTGTTTTCCTTTGGTAAGTGCACGAACAGTGGACTACCAACATATAGATAACAATTGGACATAAGTGGGTAAAGCCTCGATGAGCTAGGTTTTGATATTCACCAATGTCGCCTCCTAGATAGATTATAATAAATGATGTATGCTTTATGCGTGTTTGGTTAATTATGACAGGATTAACTGAAAACAAACCTAGAGTTTAGGGAGGTGACCCACCTAATCTTAGGAATGATATAACACCAACGAAGTAATACAATGATTGCACTTATAAACAATTTCTACATTTTATTAGATTAAAGTGGCTAATACGTTTTTCTACATTAGTGCTTGACCGCTTTTTATCGTTTGTTTATCTGCTTGTGTGTGTCCTTTGTCATCTTAGTTTAGATTAAACCAAAAACTCGTGCTAGTCTCTCAGGCTGAAACCCTCCCTTTTGCGTTAGTTTAGGTTTAATTAGAATTAACATTAGATTAATTAGGACTAACCTAGAAAACTAAAATACTGATAAGACTTAAGTATTAACACTCACTCTTAGTGATCGACACTCTACTTACTAACGAACCTACAACTGATCGGGTACACTGCTCGTTAGTGTTAGTTAATAGGTAAAGTCGGCAAAATATAAATAATAAAACTTGATAAATAAATTACCTATACACAACGATACACATCAGCCGGAAGCACAAGCCGCCCTCATCATCCGCAAAAAAGATGAAATACTGAGGAAATATGGCAAAGACGACGCTTAGTGATTGTAATTTTTAAGTTTCACATTGTTCTTATTTCGTATCGTAATGTCTTTGTACATTTTTAGTTTTCGTAACTTTTTTTAAGTTTCGGAATTTAGTTTGTTTAATAAAGAATGTAAAAAAAAAGTAGGTGAGTCAAACTGGCACATGCCATGAATAAAGGAGTATTTTGATGTGTGAGCGAGTTATATGTTAGTTTAATATGACGCTGAGATGACAAACTGACACTTGCCTCATGGTGCCTAGTGCTCTAAGACTATGTTTATTCACAACCCCCCACAATTTTATTTCTCATTAAAATATGATTTTCTCTTTTCTTCACTTACACAACCAATACGTACAACCTATCTATATTTTTTTCTATTTATTAACAACTCAACCTAACATATAATATAAAATAATAAGTATTAAAGGGAAAAAAGAAAAAGAAAACAAATAGTCATTTATCGGTTACCATGTGACAATTGGAGGTTGTCAATTTAGGTTGTCAAATGACCCAGTCGATGGAAAACAAAATAATCATGATCTTTGTCATTCATCGCCTCTTAATACTTTTAACCAAACACATAAGTTTGTCTTATAAATTAGCTTTTGTTGAAAATTTTAAATGACATGTTCCTTTAGCATATAATAAAGGGCTAATGACTTAAAAAGTCATCTAACTTGACACTTTTTGTCTTTGTGTGTAGCCATCTTTTTTCTTTCTCATTGTGTCATCGAACTTTTAAAAGTCGATCATTGTATGTATTTTGTGACCATTCTGACATGTAAAATGACCATTTTACCCTTTCAAAATTTAGAAAAAGTAAGGGTAAAATGGTCACAAAATACATACAATGATCGACTTTTGAAAGTTCAATGACATAATGGGAAAGAAAAAAGATGGCTACACACAAAAACAAAAAGTGTCAAGTTAGATGACTTTTTAAGTTATTGGCCCTATAATAAAATATATTTTTAATAACTTCATAAATGGGGGTATGACATGTGCATTCTGTGATGAGCTATTTTTTAAAGTATGCTAGGTGAGTGATTGCGCGGTGCCAAAAAGATTTTAAGAGTCTCAAGATTTGTCTCAATGACAAAATTATATGAATTTGTATGCATATTTTTTTCGAATAAAAAGCATTTGAATGAGAAAATATCTTAAATTAGTAATATCCTGAACGTTTAGATAACTAATTTGCATTATATCTTATAAACGGTGACACTTTACATATAACATTATTTCTCAAAATGTCTGAATGTAATTTCGTCCAGAGCCCTTACGTGTCGTAGGTCACGGATTGAAGGGGTAATTTGGAATAATAATAAAAAATAGTCCTCGTTTTATAAAACAAATCTCGAGCGTAGGGATGGCAATAAAACCCGTACCCGATGAGGATCCGATATTCGAACCCGTTTTGACCGGGGAATCCCCGAATTGACCGGGGATGGGGAATCCTCGATATTAAAAACGGGGATGGGGGCGGGGATGGTAATACCTCTTGATACCCGTACCCGAACCCATACCCAAAAAGTATTAAGTTTAAATATCACTTATATTAGAGGCCTAATAATTTATTTGATATTATTTCATACCAAACTTTTCATCTTCTC